>JABXWE010072297.1:0-13968 GCA_014611495.1 Limonius californicus | reverse complement strand
ATTAAGCATACGAAATATCGTTCTGTGGAAAAGTAACTTAAAGGCTTCTGTAAGTTACCTCAAATTGAATTGCAATAACATTATTCCCAAAATACGTTTCGAGAAAAACACAATATAGTAATAGAGTTATCTCACTTTGAAGAACTAATTTTTGAATTATTGAGTTAATTATTTAGATCGCTGAATAACCCAAACATCAATACTTTACATTTAAATCCTAAAATTTGGAATCTACCCTTAATTCAAAAAAACAAAGTATAAATTCACATTTAGGTAAATACAAATTACTGTATAAAATCTTACTTTTATCAAATAAACATTATGTATGAACACTACTATTCTAACTAATTATGTACATTTTTACTTTATTTTAATTTAATTTATTTTGTTTTCTTTTCATTTTATTTTGTTTTAATTCGTTTTATTTATTTTATTCAAATTTTATTTTACAAGTGTTCGATGATTTGGTGTGCGATGTATTTGTTAAACGATGGTATTGTTTGCGATGATTTCTATAGCGACAAGTTTACGGCGCAATGAATTCGCCGGCGACGAGTTTTCCGGCGATGAATTGTTAGCGATAAAATTGCCGGATCCCAAGATGTGTACAAATGGAAGGAAACATGTACTTGTTTTAATGGGTGGGGAACTTATTGAAATAACAAGCAATATTTATATTCTTAAAAAACTCTATATCTCGAAAACGGTTGATTTTCGAACCCATGTTTATTACGTCTTTTTTGTTCGTATTGATGAGATCTTTAAGTGGGTGAAATATCCGAACGTATGTTTAAACACCCTGTATAGGTAATTCAAAAACTATTACTTCTGAATGATCTGTTTACTGCGATAACAAATTAGTTTCCACTTTCTAAACGGCATTTCAGCTAGAAAAAGAAAAGTATTTAATTTTTTAAACATCTTTATTTATGAAATATATAATTCTTTGGAACCTTCCAGAAATATTTCTACATTCAACAGTAATTCTCTCAAAATTTTAGGTGAGACTCCTTAACTGCACATTATTCTGTTTGCCTTTAAATACAGTACATTGTTAATTAGATTTAATTTGTATGGAAAGATAGTTTTGCTTAAAATTTATGTTTAGAAACAAATTTCAAATGTGCCATTATCAAATTAAATTCGTTTTCGATTTTCATAAAGTTTCTAAGTACCTAACACATATTTTTTTGATAAACACTAAATATTTTTTATCATTAACATAATTAATTTTCACATTGCAAGCAGAGAAAACTGGTAAAACATTCCTTAAAAGTTTCCTTAAATTAAGTTCTCAAAAGAGTAATCAATGTTTAAGTCTGCTAGAAACTGGTTTTTATTAAGATCGACATTAATTTCTAAAATTCCCGCGCACCAGGATTCAGGATACAAATTTAATGAGTTGAACAGTTTTAGTGACGTAAAGTTAGTACGGATAATGGATACAGGATGCGGACCATCTTCATCCGAGGAATTCTTGGAAATAATCCGAATTCGCAGTACACGCATGGCTAACAACGAGTGCTGCAAGTAGGTCTTGAGGCGGACGTGGCCCAAACCGCCCAAACAACTGGGGCCGCAGAAGTGTACCACGTATAACAGCTTAATGGACATTTTATCAAACAAAATCTTATTCTGATATATTGTCTAGGCGGCAAACATAATTTTAACGTAATAGCAGTGTAATAACGAAAACTTTAAGTTTCAAGCAGATAAAATCAGCACAGTTTCACTTTTGCACTAAATATTGTCATTTAAAAATTATACACAGATGTCCCAAAACGTACCGACAATATTTCATAGATAAATTCCAGAACTTATTAAGAGTCGAAAAGTCAATATAAACATATGTCCTAAACGTAACTGTTAACGTAACGTAACGTAACGTAACGTAACTGTAACGAGTTATTGTTTATTACATAATTTATTTGGTTGAAATTTTAGTTCAACGAATTTTATAAAATAAATCTGTTTAATACATTTTTATTATTTTATTTACAATAAATGCTCAAAATTATCTCCTTTGTGTTCGATACACAACGCTGCACGTCGCAGAAGAGATCGCAGCGTTATTAATATGGTTGCTGGGTTATTCCTGGTCATATCGGCAACCTGCTGTATTCTTTGGCGTAATTCTTCTACCGTGTGCACTTCAGTTGCATAAACAATCTGTTTTAATCAAGTGGCCCCAAAGATAAAAATCTAATGGAGTCAGGTCCGGCGAACGCGGTGGCCATACTACGCGTCCTCCTACTCCAATCCATCTTCTCTGAAAATGAGCGTTAAGCCGAGCTCTAATACGAAGGCATTGATGCGCTGGTGCTCCATCGTGTTGACACCACATTGCATGTCTAATATTTAATGGCGCATCTTCCAGTAATAAGGGTAAAGAGTTTTCTAGAATATATTCGTAATTCGCACTATTCAAACGGTGTGGCAGTTCAAACGGTCCAATCAGATGATCATTAAGAATACCAGCTATCATATTAACAGTAAATCTATGTTGAAAATGGGAGCGTCTGCTTAAATGAAAATTTTCTGTAGCCCATTCATGAAAATTATGATAATTATTGATACCATCTCGTGTGAAAGAAGCTTCATCGGTCCATAAAATATGCGGTAGGTTTTGATTATTTTGTACCCAATTACAAAATCTTAAACGAGCTTCACAATCATTACCTAGAGCTTCAACTCTTTGCTGATGATATGAATGTAAGCGAGCACTTCTTATTATTCTCCAAACCTGGTTTCTACATATTCCAGTAGGTAATGCAATTCTTCACACACTTAAAGACGGATCTTCTTGTAATAAATCAAGAACTTGTTCATCATCGTTTATGGGTCTACGGACAACTCCTTGATCGACTCCATGTCTTGCATTGAAAGTGCCATGTTGCCTCAGCTGACGATGTGAATTAAAGAAAACTGCACGCGTCTTCTGTTGGGATATCTTCTACGATATACTTGTTGTGCTGCTAAAGCATTTTCATCACACAGACCGTAAACATAATGAATATCTGCATATTCTTCATTTGAAAATATCATTGGCATTGTGAATTAAAGTGGATATAATGGATACAAAGAAGTAGCCAATAACTTTAGATCACAGTAATAAACTGACAAGTTACAAACAATAATTTGTTGAAAACGACGTTCAAATGTTACGAAACAAAAGACGCGATCATAGCAACTAGATCAGTATTTCAGAAATCCGTTGATCTAAAATTTCAGCCACGTAAATTATGAAATAAACAATAACACGTTAACGGTCACGTTTAGGACATATGTTTATATGGACTATTCAACTCTAAATAAGTTCTGGAATTCATCCGGTACGTTTTGGGACACACTGTATAACAGCTTGAAATTCCATAAATAATGCTTATTTCTAATGCAGAAAAAAATCTCGAGCATTATTCAAGTAAAAATTATGTTCTAAGCATGAATTTAGAGTGGAATTAATGGTTGTCTCTTGACGTAAGGCACTCTTACACTTGAGGGTGGGTTTCTAACCTCACCTTTTTACACTTTCTTATACCTAAGTTGGAAGTAATTCTTAAATGAGAGGACATTATTAGCGATGCGCGTAAATTAATATCGTGAAAAGAAAATTCATTGCTATCAGCCGTATCCCTCCGATGAACTCAATTTAGTTTCGTCCAACTATTTGCTATTTACAGGGTTGAAAATATTTCTCGATGAAATGAATGCTCATCAGATAATGAAGTTTAATATCAACAATCATGCTGGTAATGCGTTTGTTAAAAGGTTTCCTAAGAAAGAATTTTCAGCAAAATGGGTACTTCCAACAAGAAATCACCTAACCTTTGTTATAGTATGATGGTGCATGTCTGCCAAAGGAGTTGCTGCCTGCCTGTCATCTCTGAGATAATGAATGCCACAAAAACATTGAATTACTGCAGAATAACACATTGCCTAGAAGGAAAGATTTGGTTGGAGAAAAAAATTTTATTTTCCAGAATGACAAAGCATCTTCCCATAGAGAACACGTGGTTCAATCTTGGGTGTCAACTAATAAAATCGATAAAACAAATTGGCCAGCGCAATCCCCAGAGCTTAACATCGTTCAAAACTGGTGGCGAAGGAAAGCTAACATCTATCTATTCTTCGTTTTCTTTTTTTTTTGGTAATAATTATTGTAATAAGTCATTAAACAATATGCAGCTGATGGTACAAGTAAAGTTTGCTATCACCACTCATTTTCCGACTAACTTTCACGAATAACGATTATTCGATAACGGAAGATGTAGGTTGAGTTCGGTGAATATCCGTAAACATTCGTATATTCATACAGTCACAAATATTCGCCGAACACAGGAATGTTCGTTCAAGCATGTGTGGAGCCGGCATAACAATGCTTACTAATTTAATAATTATCTACAGTTTAACTCGCATACACTTAAAAGTCAAACAAAAGTCTGTCTATAGGTGAACCTTAGGTGACTATGAATTAGGCCTACTGGTATGTTAGTTTCCTACACTGACTGTATCAACAATTATCAATGTTGGAACTTACAAAATTTACAAGTAATGATCATTTATTACCTGTGTTAATTAAAGAATAGTTATTACTTCACAATTTCAAATAAAATTTTTAAAATATCACATTTTAAGCCATAGTTATCTTTCATATTGGGAAATAAGTTTGCAGCTTCTGAAACTCTTACGATTTAAACTTTATATTGTTATACAAATGGTAAATTGCACCAGAGTAGAAATAATTAGAGAAGAACCTGTTACGTGATAGTGACGTATTTGCACAAAGTACCATTTTAGCAGCGGGTGAGTCTATTTTAAGTTGTAAGGGGCGCAGTCTTCCTTTTTATTGCCATTCGTTGTTTGTGTTTCACATTTCTCCATTTTTACTCACTTGTGCTTAAAAATAGTTCTTTTCAGAACTAAACTACACCAATTATCGTTAAATTTCTATGTCTAAGCAAAAATCAGCTGCTTGCGTAAGTCAAATCGGTTCAGATATGTATAATGCTAGTAGAGTTTATGCTCAATTTCTCAAAATTAGTTTATCACTTTTTATAGTCTGAAACTGATGGATTTGGTGAAATGGCGACTGCTAAAAGGATTATTGGTATTAAAGGGAAAGTACTGCATAGCCAAGCTCGGGAAATAATTGCCAATATAGTGGAATTATTTAAAGTGGAAGCTGAATACAACGCTCCCCTAATACCACTAAAAACTTTAAGAAAAGAGTTCAAGCCGCTACAGAAATTTCTGAGAGTACCCACAAGTGAATGACCAAAGAAAAAAGTTGATTTTGTCAGGTGCAGGCACTTCGTTTTCTGCCAGTTATAAACTAAGACCACATGGCTGCTTCAAAAGAATGCTACTTTATGATGAAATTGAATCCATTCGTTCGATTATTGTATGTATTATATTAGTTGATACGCAATAAAATGTACTAATATTACCAACTAAACTATTCAAAAATGAATAGGGATATTGCAGTGTGAGACACTTAAAGGTAGCAGCAATTGCACCTTTAAATAAAAAAAAACAACAAAATGTAGCATCTTTCTATTAATGAACATGAAAATTACAACAAAGGTTCGTTTCAAGAAGAAATTTAACAATATTATAATGAAAATCGTTATTGTCTCATTTCACTTAACTTAAATTTATTTAATTCTAATAACGCGTGGCACCTCCTCTGGCAGTAATGACTGCTCTGCACCTTGCTAGCATTCTCCGCTTGCTTGTGGAATTTGATGCCACAGTATCGGCAATACATCCCTCAGCTGTTGTACAGTAGTAGGGCTTGGATTATGATGATCCAGATGTCTCTGCAAAAGGCCCCATGCATGTTCGATGGGGTTAAGGTCTGGAGATAGCGCAGGAAGAGCAAGATGGTTTATTTCCTCATCTCTAAAACAACCCGAGCACGATGCGGCCTTGATTTGTCGCCAATAAAAACTATTCCCGTCCAATAGCGTTGCGACGGTTCAGGACATGGTCCATAATGATCTCTTGGACATAAGGTTGGCTCGGGAGTGTACCATTAAAGATATGAAGGTCAGTACGCCACCCTAAAAAAATTCCAGCCCATACCATAAGACCACCACCACCACAAACAACGACTGGTTTGGTATACTGAGGTAACGTACGATGTCCGGTACTACGATAAACTCTTTGACGCCGTCTATCATTGCTGAGACAATATCTAAACTCGTCCGAAAACAGTATTTCATCCCACGGCGTCGCTTCGTGAACTCTACGTGTTGACCATTCCACCCGGTCTTTGTTGAGCCACAATTGCTGCAGGACACCTCAAACAATCGATTTCTCACAGTTTGGTCGGGAACTCGATTTCCTGTGGCATTCTGGAGCACTTGCTGTAGATGTCGAGCAGTTGAAAAGGGGTGCATTCTTGCATTAATTACCAGATGGCGATCTTCACTAGGTGTTTTGATACGAAAAGATACACTTCCAGGCCTTCTTGCACTCGTACCTGTTTCTCTAAGGCGCGAAAAAGCACATGAAATTACGCTCTGCGTGACTCCTAACATATCAGCAATGTCGACATGGCGATCTCCTCTTTGGTGCATAACAACGGCTAAATTTCGTTGTTCTATTGTTGAATGGTTTCTCTGCATTGTTGTTTATTATTATAGACACAAATGTAAGACAAGAATAAAAATCAATGATTAGAAAAGATCTTACGAAGACAGGAAATTTTTATTTTGATTCTAACAGCGCCGTGTCGTGACAACAGCCGAGTTCACTTGAAATCAAAATGAAGTCATTGTTATTGATTATCCAGGATGATAAATTTATTAACAAATAAATAAACTGGATCGTAACCTAACTTATGTTCTTTTACTTATGTTGTCATGGTATAATTAATTATGCTAGGCTAGTTCGTCTAGCGTAACAGAAATACAACTGCACAGTGTATAACCCAAATTTCTTTCTAGGATCGAAATCTCTACTGGTCCTAACATGTAAATACAGTCGAATTTTGCTTGCATACGCGTGGGGTTTGGCGAACAAAAAATTTTAGACAACAAAAGCGGTACGGAATTAATATATAGATTAGAAATTCCATTTATAAAATTAAATAGTTGTAACCAGGCATTAACGTAGCTACATAATTACAGTACACGCTCAAATTTAATTACAAAATACAGTGCTTTTTCAAAAACAATTTTTCTATGCCCCGTATAACAACAAATAGCTACTACTAACTATTAACACTTGATTTTAGACTATTGGCAAATGTAACAGGATAGACAATTAATAATAATAATAATAATAAACTGTCTTTATTGTTTAAGATACACCAGAGAAAAATAAACAAATTCTTTGAGAACTAGGGCGAAGTTCAGTTTATGGAGAAGTAATAATCCATAAACTGCTCTCCCACTTAATCCAAAAAAATAAATTAATTATGAAACTAAGACTCGACTGCTTTTTCCACCAGTCAAGTTTTCATATTGTCAATACAATAACATAAATGCAGGGTGTCCTTAAACCATGGGACTAAATTTTTACAGCGTCTTGGGGGAACCAAGTAGTTGAAGAAAGATATGTCTAATAAAGCTTTATTAAAAAGTTATATGGGAATTACAAATAAAGTGCAAGTTACAATAAATGTTCAAAATTCCTGCCTTATGCGAGAATACATGCCTTTGCTCGTCGAACTAATGGCTGTGGTACTCTTCAAATACTTCTGCAGTGTTCCAGAAAAGTGTAAATGCGTCTTGAATACCCAGTTTCAATCAGTTCTTTATGAACAATATTTTTTGCGTGACTTCATAAATAAAAATTGGGTGACCTAGAAGGCCATGCAATTGGTCCTTCGCGTTCTCTCCAACGCCGAGGCAGTCTGCTATTTCAGACTGTTGTAACTCCTTATCAAAGCATATACGGACATAATATGTTCACAGAAACTTTTTTAACCTACTAAATCCTTCCAACACATTGTAAATTTGGCCCAATGTTTTAAGAACACCCTGTGTATCGACGCATTGAGTAATCTTGTAAAAATTTATTGTAGTGTTAAGACAGCTTTATATTACATGCGTTTTTAAACTCAACTATTCAATGTAGTTTTTTGAAAGTCGTTAAGAATGCACGTTAATATACAAGAAATGGCAAAAGTGGACACCATAATTTCTTGTACTACGAACAGTATATTTATAACAAGACCTAAATACACATTTATGTATTCCCTATATTTACCCTCCCGCCATGTAATCAAGCCAAACCATCTGCAGTCCTCTTTTAAATTACTATATAAACCTACAACCATTCAACATATGTCAAGTATCGAACCAGACAACAATCAGGGTATGAAATACCATCACAATAAAACTATTAAACTAAAACGATTTTTTTATCAAACCCGCCAACGGTACATTTAGTTCATAGATCCAAAGGCCGAACGGTCTCGGTTTAATAAAGGGTTGCGTTCCTACATTTAATAAGAAATAGGTCAACCCTTACGGTTGTTTTGATTTAATAGGATCTCTTTGGGTATTAAGACCTGTTTAACAAGGTGAGTTCTACATTATCATAACAGTCCGATATTTACCGGGCTCCCTGAATTTGCAGTAAAAGCCTAAATTATATTTACAGCACAAAAACTCTTTCCATATTCAGCTATCGACTAACGGTACAATTAACCTCGAAAATTAAACGACCTTCAAGTTGAGTTTTATTACAGGGTTCGATTTATTGACGTTATAAAGAAATCAAGTGGAGCGAGAATGTCGTCCCCAAAAGTAATAAACGATAACCTCTCAGCTACCGTCTTACATTTGACAGTTTACTGATGAACAAGACAAATTTAATAAATTAAAATGGATAGCTATTTTGTATTAAGTGTACAAGGTGGCAATTTTACTACATTTCATTATGTTTTCTATGAATTATTGCTTTACAAACAATCAATTAAGTAAAGCAGAAATTATTACACTATTTTACAATTTTGCATTACCATAGGTATGGAGAAAGTATTAACTCTGCCAAAAATTGGAAGTTGTATTTTTAAATGTATATTATACAGGGTGCTATTAAAATATGGGACCAAAGTCCTCGAAGGGGAACGCAGCAGAAAAATAGTAGAGCGGAAATTAGTATACTGAAACTATTACAAAACATCTTAAATTAATGCTTAATGTTTGTCATATTATTCTTTTTACAAAAAATAACATTTGTAATGTTTTTACACGTAACATCTAAAACTACATAAACGTTACTAACAGTTTATTTAAATAAACTAGTGACTTAAATGCGCCTGTTTTTAACCGCATAGCTTGTCCAAGTTTGGTTCTAAATGAGTAACCGCTACCCTTAGTTCATGTTTGATGTTGAGTCCGTTTATGTATTTAGATTTTATATAAGTTACTGCAGAGAAACCAACTTCACAAAGATAAGATGTAGAAAATGGCAATCCAATCTGCATAGCTCTCTTGAATAACGCTGGAAATTCCTCTTGCGAGTTAATCGAAAACTCGACTATAGTTGTCTACAAAAATTGTCTTTTATTTTCTGTACTTGATGTTAAATCACTGAATTGTTCGTCTTCTTCCAACGATAAATCTGTAGGTGTACCTTCAAACGGGTTTGCTATCCACTCGTATTTGGTCAGAAGACTATCATTTTTGATGTACTGGAGATTGTACTTCCTCAAGCATTTCTTCCTTCTATTTTCCCTTCTATTTATGATCTTCATTAATCCATCTCGTCTAAGGATGTGCCTTATCAGCTGATCTCGTCTTTTCTTAATGTGTTTCCTGCCTAAGCTTAAAGACCCGCTGTGTAACTTTTCCATGTGATATCCACAAAGATTCGCAAAAAAACAATAGTGCTGAACGGTCAGCACCCGTATCATCGCGCGCTGAAGAAATAGTCTTGCCCTTCAAGCCCCTGTTTTTGTATAATTTACAACAGAAATTTCAATGGATGACACCAAACGAAATTCTGGGTTGATTTCCTTTGAAGCGAGTGATTCCCTGCATAGCATGCAATGATGCCAAATGGCATTCGGATTACTTTTGCGTATAAGTGATTGCACACCATCACCTTTTCCTGCCATCGCCGGTGCCCCATCATTACAAGTACCAACATAGTTTTTCCGCTCCAGGCCAGAGTTTACTACTAGGTGTGTTCAATTGAAACCCATCTTTGCTTTATAAAAAATTTATTCAACAATTTAATTACAAATAATTACCGTCACAGTTAAAGCACCTATTCCATTGTTTTACTAACTACTTACTCTTCCACAGCTATTTGTACTTCTGCGTCAGACTCAAAATGCCATCCTTTGAACGCCTTTTTCAGCGGTCCAAAAATATGGAAATCACAAGGCGATAGGTCCGGGCTGTAGGGTGGATGCTCGTTGAAGATTTTCTGTGACTACATTAGCAACATGAGGCCTAGCATTGTCGTGCAGAAAAATGATCCCACGCGTAAGTTTTCCTGGCCGTTTCCGTCTTATTGCTTGATGAGGCTTGTTCCTCAAGGTTCCTTGAACTCTATCAACAAGGGTCCTTCATGGTCAAAAAAAAAGTTAACTTCACCTTGCCTGCAGAAGGTTGGGCTTTAAAAAACCTCTTCGGTGGTGGTGAACTTCACTGTTTCCATTGCATCGACGATGACTTACTGGATGGCTCGTAGTAAAAACACCAAGTATCGTCATCAACAACTATTGACAGAAGAAAGTCATCACTATTTTGCCTATAGTCTGTGGGTTATTGCAGAGATAAGCCCAGTCGCAAACATTTTTGTTCATTAGAGAAGAGACGAGGAATCCATTGTAAAGAAAGTTTGCTGTAACCCAGATTATGAACAATACTATAGACAGATCCTACACTCGCACCAACAATTTTTGCAATTTCTCTAATTGAAACTCTACGTTTTTCTCCAATAAGGCCTTTCACACGTGCTATATTGTTTTCTGTTAATGCAGTACACCATGCACCTGGTCTCGGCTAATCCATAGTCCCCAGCGCATAACAATTATAGGACCGCACGCTGATCAAAGTTGGACGGATTTTCAACATCAAAAGCCATTTCAAAATCGAAGTTTTAAGAGTTACAATCAAATTAAAACACCATAAACTTATTAATGTGTTGCTTACAAGCACTACTAACATTAACAAACGCCATTTGAATAATTGCATTTGTTTTCAAGGCTAAGTTGATCAACGATGGGTTTCGGTTGAACAAGCCTCGTATATAATTATCAGTCATTTGAAATAGACCCGCATCTGTAGTTCCTTTCTGAATTACTTTGCAGAAAATCAACTCCTCGCTTACAGATGCATTATCGCAGTGGCGAACGTGGGCTATCAAATGTACATCTTTGATAGTATCGGTTGCCACGTAGCTTAATAGCAAATCATTTGTTTGTAAGTTAAGGAAAAATTGCTGCTGAAGACCCTCTGATATATCATCAATGCGCCTGCTAACAGTATTGTTTAATATTAATATTTTCTAAATCTCTTTAGTATAACTATCTCCCGGCATTGTTGCAACCACATCAATGGGAGCAGGAAGAATTAGATTTACACAAATATTATGAGGTATCTTGCACTTGGCTATGCGATCTGCAACTTTATAAAATCCAAGCAGAGCTTTTAGATGCAACTACAAAACTGAATTAAAGGCTAATTTCTGATTACTAATCTTTTTTAATTTTTTCGCAAAGAAATCGCCAGATTTACCTTCATGATTTGTATGCTTTGACAGCAAATGCTTGTTTAGTCTTGTTTAGTTTATTTGGTTTCATACTGTCAGCATCTCTGACAGTCAGGCAGTTCTGAAAGTACTAAAAGCACTGAATTCAAACCAGATTAGGTCAAAAATTGTCTGGAACTGCCTTCGTAGCCTCCTAACACTGACAAACTCTAACAACGAAAAGCTTGTGTGGGTGCCAGGCCACAGAGGCATAGAAGGTAATGAAAATGCAGATAAACTAGCAAAACTAGGATCTGAAACACCGTTCACAGAACCTGAATCTGTTGTCGTTCTAACTAAGCGGACAGTGAGAGGAGCAATTAAAGAATGGATCATAACCAAACATTCGGAACACTAGAGACTCTCACCTCGACAAAGCCAAAACAAAGTTATGATCGATAACCACCCCCACAAGCGTACCAACACAGTGCTACAACTCAGTAGGACTCAAATTGGAGTAGTGACAGGACTCCTAACGGGACACTGGCACTTCAGACAACACCTCTACAACATAGGGCTATTTAACGAAGATTCTATATGCAGGCTGTATGGGAGGAAGAGGAAAAAGCCTCCCGCATAATATTCCAATGCGAAGCTTTAGCTCGTAGAAGATATCAAATCATTGAAGGCACTAATTCCAACGAGATACAACCGCAAGCTAGTCTAATCAACAAACTCCTAGACCTGATAATGGGGACGGATCTACTTAACAGCGACTAGCGACAGAAGGGGATGCACAATAGGCCCAAGGGGCCGCAGTGCCAAGAGCAGTAATAACCCTCGCCGTATAAACAATCTACTGTTGGCAGACAAAATATTTAAACATATTAAACACTGTGGTAGCTTTTCACCATTAGCGACTGTAT
This sequence comes from Limonius californicus, assembly GCA_014611495.1. Lineage (NCBI taxonomy): Eukaryota > Metazoa > Arthropoda > Insecta > Coleoptera > Elateridae > Limonius > Limonius californicus. Next base: position 1,384 of record JABXWE010072297.1, on the reverse strand, counting down.
TTATAAAACCAAAATTCAAATACTCGTCACAATATTTCCTAGTTTTTGTTTTCGGAGTGTTGACAACTTCTTTATCTGCAGACGCAGATGTACTTGCACACTCAAAATTACGTTATTCTCCTAATTAAATATTATACTACACTGGAAAAATATTTGTACAAATTTTAAATCACTCAGATACAATAGAACACAAACGAAGTATTATGCATCTACTCGCTGCTACGCTTACTATTAAACTAACCTAACTGAACAATCATAATGGTTTTATACCTTCTGTCCCAACTGTCAAAATTTGCTGACCATTCTACAGCGCTAGGAAAGTTTGAAATTCCGTCCTACTAGAAAGGGAGGGCTTGTATCGTAATATATTTAAAAAGGGGGCCGCAAAACTTAAATGTTTGTGAAACGCTGTATAAGGAGTTAATCCGCAGAAGAAAGGAATTTTGCACATCATTTTCAAATTTGATGTTTAATAACTTGTTTTTGTAGCAAAAATATGAAAAAGTATGCGTCATTGTAAGAACGTTTTAGATCTATTTGGAATATAGAATAAAAAATCTAACTAACTATTTGAAAATTAAAAGTTGAATATCGGTTTCAGTTACCCCAGCTTCGAAGCTAGAGGTTCTTACTATCCAGCCCCTCTTAAAAAAAAGAATCTTCAACAGCCTTGTGGAACGGCGGGCTCTTCTCTGTCACGTGCTTCTCATAAGCGCTAAGGTGGAAACACGGTGGAAATGTAGTTTAAAGACGAATTTCGACGAAGACGCCCACGGTTGCCAGCAACAGATTGGGGAATTGTGTGTGTATTACTAAAATTCTGTTATTATTTCAGTATTTATAAATTTTATTAATTTAGAAATAATGTAAACGCAGAACACGGCAAATTAAATTCAAAAATATTAGGAAAACGACTAAGTGTTCATAGCGACAAAATAATAAATAAAAAATACATAATGTTCTTGTCACTCGGTATATCAAGATTTATAAAGTTTGAAAATTAATTTCTAAAAATAATAAACCAAACCCATAAATTTAATATCTAGTAACAATTTTCAGTACTTCTAAAAAGTTCTCAGTATCTACAGCATCCAGTTTGTTTCATTAAATATTTCCTTTCATTGGATTTTGGATATTTCATCATCATCTAAAAAACTATTTACATAATGTATTGCTAATTTTTCTGAATATTTAATACTAATACAGCATCAAATTTCTGCTCGAAGTCAGGTTAACAAATATTTATTTCTGTTCCAGTTCAATTAAGTAGGTTTTTAAACGCCTCATCGATTCTCATGTTATTGTCAGCAATAAAATAATTCACCGAGGTTGTTAAGCGATTTCCAAAAGTTTTAAATAAATTATAAATAATTTTATAAAGATT
>JABXWE010072286.1:0-11995 GCA_014611495.1 Limonius californicus | reverse complement strand
TTTTAAAATAAAAAGGAGATATTTACAGGATGTTTAATTACAACTACAGAACAGTCAGAGGATTGCAAAAATGGGATATACACAAGGTGTTTCTTAAAAAAAAACAATTTAAGTCAACAACGAAACATTAATTTACCTTTCCCCACAATTTATTTATTATTTTTGAATTAAAATACCAAACAAAAAGCGTAGAGCGTATACTACGAGTTCAAATTAAACGTCTTCATCGGGGTTCTAGAATAAACATAATAAGGTTCTGTAAGTCTAAATAAGTACGATCTCTATTAAAATCTAGATGGAAAATAAATTTCCACAATAAATTTTCTTTTTCAGCATAAAAGTAGTAAATAACTTCAACGACAAAAATTATTTTTCAGAAGTTTCCAATAGGAAAATCATGAAGACTTTTCAATTCACTCAATATCGTTTTGAATTCATTCCGTTTCGTTGTAAAGTATTTCCAACTGTTTTACTGCTATTTTTGTTACAGAGTTAACCTATGTTCCCCGAAAATAAAGAAAAGCGGGCTGGATTGAAAACGTATCCCTAAGAAAATTGAATATGTACAGCGACGAATAATGAAAATCCTTTCTTGCCTTATATTGCAGGAGTACCGATTTTAACTTTGACATTATGATCCGACAACACTATTCCGTAATAAATATTTTCTAGTTTGGCAAAAATAGTTATTTATGATATAAGTGCTAAAAGTGACATTTTATTTTATGAGAAGAGAAGTTTCGAACAAACTAAAATCACTTTTAGTACATATATCATATACTATTTTTTCTACAAACACCATTAAAAGTACAAATCAATGCATTTCTTACGTTATTAAATTTTTAAAATATCATTTTGAAATCCAGTTATTCATGAAGTTTATTGTTGCTAAGGTAATGAAAATTCGATCGTTTGTTGACAAGTAACTTCAAATTTCGTGACAGCGACGAATAAAATTTTTTGTTTGCAAGTAAAACACTATCCACTTCAGATTACTTATTCTAACTGTAGTTTCTTTAACTGTCCATTTAATTAAGTAAATAAATATTCCTCTGATTTAAAATTTCTTAATTTTTTTATAATACTGCACCAGTGTTAATAGTAATTCACTTCATTTGCCTTTAGTACTAGTGCTAAAAGTAAATTACTTTTAACACCAGTGCCTTAAAATGACATTTTAGACACTGAAAGCATGCGTTAAAAATTAAACTATTACTGACGTTTGTAGAAAAAAGATTTTTACAATAAATACAACAAATATACCACAGACGTCTAGAACTGTATATTACCCACATATATTTAATTTTGATGAAAGGTAATGGATTATGAAAATCTAGTTAAAAGACAAGACTGTTGTTTTCTTCAACCCTATGTTTCCTAGAACCCAACCTAACCTAAAATTCTTGTAAGTACACCAAGAACCAAGTTGTTTATAAAGTTTGTCGGCCCTACTACAAAACGGTGGGTTAGAATTAATTTAGTTCATTTGAAAAAGCAAACCATATGTCGAATAAAGGCGTGGCCTACGTCAAACTGCAACTTGTCAATATTTTCGAAAAACAAGCTAACGCACAAAGCAATCAACCTTATACAAACTTTCACAAATGTCGCTGGTGTATGAACATAGAAAGGGGCATTCTAACTCAACATCTTGATGTATTGGCATTTCAGAAAAATGACATTTGGTAAACGGAAGCTTTCATAAGGCCATTGATCGATTGTTGTCGACTGTGAATAGAGTTTAATTTTTTTTTTGTGGAACGATTGAGGGGATTTGTAGCTTTAGACCTACTTTTATTTGGAACTAAAGTGTTATTATTGCCACTGTGAAGCCGAACATCGACGTAACGTGAAATAAATGGGATCATGGCCAAACAGAACCTAGGCTAAGTCAAAATATCGTGGGAATTAATTAAACGATGCGGGTCGTAAAAAGCAAACACAGTTGTAGCATCCTCTGTGATCATAATTCAAAGCTTAGAACGTATTATTTCTAGGGACGCCAACTGTAACTTCTCTTATTATATATTGTTTGGTTTCTTTATGATTTGTTCCAAATTTAAAATTTCCAATTCCTATAATTTATTTTCAATTGAATCAAGGGCTTAATGGTTAATTTAAAAATAAGTTTGTGTCGCGTTGAGGCACAAAAGTTATTTCAGATTTTATCTCCTTCGATGTACGTGCGTCAAAGAGAAGCATCTGATAAAATTATTTCGCTTTGTAAATCTCAGGGTAATATTGCTGTTGTAACCAGGAGCCATTGAGAGTCGTCGATAATGAGGTAATTGAGATACAATCTGATGCCTTGCTGCTTCTGGTGTGAGGGGTTCCTTTTAGTTCCGTTTAGATTGAAATCGGCATCCTGAGAGACCTCGTTATATCGATGGCTATATTAGCTGAACGTTCAGCTACATTGAGAAGTACAGGACGATTAAAACTTCAAGTACTAACAAGTTAAACTAGTAAGAATTTATTCTATATCCACTTTAATATACACACACTACGTTAAATTAATTTATGCAGTAAAATTAACGGAATGTTCTGATATGATGTAAAAGAATAAATAACGTATGCAACGGGTACTTAATACATTAACAGCGAGGATAATTATATTCAAAGCAGTTATTAGCTAGCAATACGATTATAGATGGTGTGATTAACAAAACTTTCGATAAATGTTGGTCATGGCGAACCAAACGTGTATCTTTACTTAGGACATACAGTTTATGATATTTTCTACAATAATTATTTAATTGTTATCACCGGATAGTTCAGTTGTTAGAATTATTTTTTAGTTTAAAACCCACGATATTTATAGCTGAATAGATAGGTTGACATCCGTAGAGATTATAATATTTTTATAAGTCGATTAATAAATAAAGCTAAATAAGCTGCTCTAAATGGGTCTAGCTATCACTATATTGAAGTTTATGTTATATATCTAAAAAATAAAAACCCTTAATTTTAACAAAGTATTGTATAACATTACAGTAGGGCAAATTTAAGAACACGCATACTGTATATATTAGACGAATTCCTTTACATGATTTAATGTAAAGGAATTCGTCTAATATATACCAATACATAATAAATAGAGAGCGCTCGCTTTCAGCGCAAAATTCTGCTTTCGACTTGGGTTCGACTGCCCAGTATTACTATATAGCGCATACAAATCTTGTGCTGCAACCCACCCATTCTTATTCTTCTTTAGGTGACGTCTTCAGATCAAAGTTTGGCAATCATCATAGCAATTCTAATCCTTGAGACTGCTGCTCGGAAAGTTCCCCAGATGTGCATTGAAACCATTCCCTCAGATTACGCAGCCACGAGATTCTTCTTCTTCCTACATTTCTTCTTCCTTGGATTTTTTCTAGTATTATCAGCTGCAGCATACAGTACTTTTCTCCTCTTATAACGTATCCAAGATACTGTAGTTTTGAGCTATTAATCGTATCTGCAATTTTCTTTAGTTTACCCATTGTCCTCAGAACTTCGACGTTAGTTATTCGGTCAGTCCATGATATTCTGAGGATCCTCCTATAAACCCACATTTCGAACGCTTCTAGTTTCTTGAGCGTTGCTGCATTGAGGGTCCACACTTCGACAACCATGGGATCTTAATGCTGAAAACATTCTCTGGAATTTCGGTCAATCGGATTCGACATTAACGCCGAAGAAAAGAACTTGGCAGAGGCAGAGAAGACGCTGGTGCCTAGTAGTAAAACGAAAAGGGCGTGGACGATTGACGAGAATTGTTATTTTTTAGATATGAAATAAAAATGTATGTTTATACACAATTAGTTATTATTAGACTTAAGACTAAGGAACTTATCCTTATATCTTATATATGCGGATGTTTTATTATACTTTCAAAGGTAAATATTGTGTGTTATAGGCTAATAACTAATATTGTTGTAAGTGTACTACTTTCTGTAATTGGCTAGGTAAAAAATAAAAGGAATTTTTAAACGTGTTGTAAATGTATTTGACAGGGGCACGGGATAAACAGGCTAAGTCAATTTTTGTCAAAAAGACAAAGAATACGCCCTAGAAAATATGAGGATGACGCATCTCTTAGAGGCTGTGCAGTTCTTTACAAGGTAAGGTATTCTAATAATGAAGCCGTCACTGAAATGAATGTTTGTCGTCAAGAATTCATTGCCTTGCACGGTATTACAAAAGCAAAAATCGAATACCTTGTAAAATCACTGAAGGAGAGCGGCAGTGCTCTAAAAGACAAAAGAGGAAATCACAAAAAATCGCCCAAAGAAACTACCAATAGCAACAACTGGGATAATCAAAAACCATATAACATCATTTAAAGGACGTTCTAGTCATTATAGTTTGAAAGACTCTAAGAAGACTTACTTGCCCGAAGAACTAAACGTGAAGAAGGTGTCTCTTATGTTTCGAGGACTTGATCCAAATTACGTGGTGTCATACGAATCTGACAGAAAGTTTTTTACAAAAAACTTCAATATATCGTTCGGCTATCCGAGAACGGACACATGTAGCATCTGTGACACTAACCTAGCAACAGTAAAATGTCTAGAAAAAGATATCGCGAACAAGGCAAATGAAGTAAGTAAAAGACGACTTTTATAAGCTGAAATACACAAATTGCGTACAGCAAATAAATTACACGAACTTAAAGCACAAGTATTTTATTCAAGAAAGCGAAATTCCAAGATTACCAGCCGTAAGGATGTCAGAAGAGAGTCAATTTGCTTGGACTATGGAAAGAATTTGCCTGTGCCAAATATTACCACAAATGATGTTAATAGGCAACTGTCCATGTATCTGTTTAATGTACATGTTCGTTCCACAGGAGAAAGTTACTCCTACGTTTATCCAGAAAATATAGGCAAAAAGGGAAGCGATGAAGTATCATCCCTATTGAATTATTTTCTCTATAATCATTTAGATCCCGAAGTACGCAACTTACATATTTTTTTGTGATTCGTGCCCCGGGCAAAATAAGAATTTTAGTTTGTTCCGCTTCCTGCATCATGTTGTTCACGAGCAAAAACGTCTGGATTACGTAAAGGTTACTTTTCCAATAAGGGGCCATTCTTCTATGGAGACGACAAAAATATGGGCATTCTCAACCATAAGGCTAGATTTGAGACACCAAACGAATTATGTGAGTTAATCAGTGGTGCAAGAGCTAAACCATCCCCATTTAATGTGATACAAATTGATGAAAGGAATTAGTACATATTTCGCCAGTGGACTCAGCATTTAAATTCGTATTAAAAATAGAAATGTCCATTCCCGATACGTCCAATCAAGGAGCTACAAATAATGAAGGAACATCCGCGGCTAATGAGGTATAGGACCACTTATGATTCTGGATTCTGGGCTACCGGAGTGGTAAAGGACAAAAATTCGAAGAAGTCGAGGAGCCTTGACCAATTAAGGGAAAATGAATTTCTTCTTCCTGATCGTAAATATCAAGGTAAAGACGAAATAAGTTAATTCTACAACTTTTTAATAATTCTGATTATACAGGGTTGATTAAACTATCAAAAGAGAAATTTGCAAATCTGCAATGCTTGAAAACGTTTTGTGGTCCAAGTGCACAGAACTACTTTTCTGGACTTCCACATAACTAGAATAGTTTTGAATTACTTTATAGAATAAGTATTATTTATTTTAATCATTATATCATTGTTATTACTTTCTTTTTTTGCCGATGTAAAAGTTTTCAAATAACAGAAGTTTTTTATTTTCAAGCTAAAAACAGGGTAAGTCAAGCTAGCTTTAACGATTTTTAAAAATTTTTGGAAAACCGATTAGCCAATAGCCCTGAAATTTTTGCACATGATCATTCTGACTTCATATTAGTACCACAAAATGAAGTTACATTCTAATGGTAATTTTATAACGTATTCCAAAAGATTATAGCTTTAAATTAAGCTTAACAAAAAACAGATTATTTTGACTTAACCCATTCTTCCTGTGTACCCTTCACTTATAAGTTATAATACGATGGTAGCTTTTTAAGTTTTTACAAATGACCACTAGGTGGCGCTAGTGAGTTGTGTCATTACTATTTTCGTAAAATTTGACATTTACAATGCATAGAACCGCTTCGTTCAAGTTTTGGTAATGAAGCACCATCAGAAAAGACGGTTTATAATTAGTTTGCAGAATTGTGCGTTCGTTAACGATGAATTTCGTGAAGATCGACCAAAATCGGTTGTTATTCCAAAAAAACATCGATGCTGTGCGCAACATGATTGAAGAAGATCGGCGTGTGACAAACAGTGAGATAGAGCTATCCTTAGGCATATCGAAGACTGCAGTACATTCGATTTTCCATGAACATTTAGCTGCGAGAAAGATTTGTTCTCGATGGATTTCGCATAATTTGAGCGAAGCTCAAAAAAAGGCTCGTGTTAATTAGTGTAAGGAAATGCTCAAAAAATTCGACCGAGGAACTGCACAATCCTTATACAACATCGTAACAGGTGACGAAACTTGGATATATATATATACAGGGTGTATCATTAATATTGCGAAAAAATTCAGGGTGAGATTCCTTGCATAAAAATAAGAATAAAAGTTCATATATACATGTTTCCTAAAACGCCTCGTTTCCGAGATACAGGGTGTTGAATATTATGCAATTGAAAATAAAACTTTTTTGTTTCCTCTGCATCATCACTTGTCGGATCACTCTATCGAGAGTGCCATTGATTTTTCATATGAAAGTCGTTACTTTACAGCGATTTGACAGTTATTAGGTTTGTTTTTCAAAATGAATTACGCAAATAGTGAAATGTGCGATATGCATTTTTGTTACGGTCTTGCCAACGGTAATTCATTAGCAGCCAGGCGTCTTTATGAAGAAAAATACCCTAATCGTGTAATGCCATATCATTCGATATTTTCTCGTCTGCATCAACGTCTTAGAGAAACTGGAAGTTTTCGAAAACTTACCGCTGAAAATGGGCGACCTCGCACAGCAGCAACTGTATAAGTGGAAGAAGAGGTGCTCCACGAAATTGACGAAATCCTACTACAAGTACCAGGAAGATTGCTGCAAATGTAAATGTCAGTCATATGACAGTTTCCCGAAGATTCAACTTTTATACCCCTATCACATTCAACGAGTGCAGGCACTTTTACCAACTAATTTTCTTCCAAGAGTAACTTTTTGTCCATGGATGCAACCAAAAATTGCTGGAAATCCACAGTTCGTTGCAGAAATACTGTTCACTGATGAGGCAAGTTTTTCCAGAGAAGCCATAATGAATTTCCACAACAATCACCAATGGGCTGATGAGAACCCACATGCAATAAAAGCAGGCCGCCATCAACATCAGTTTTCAGTGAATGTATGGATCGGAATTGTCGGAGACCACTTGATAGGTCCATTCTTTTTACCAACGAGGTTAACTGGAGCAATTTATAGCCATTTTCTTGAAGAGGAGCTGCCGATGCTATCGGAAGACGTCCTACTGCCATTAAGATTACAAATGTATTTCATGCACGATGGAGCTCCGCCTCATTTCAGTTTAGTTTCTCGAGAATATTTGAACACTGTGTACCCAAACCGTTGGATAGGTCGAGGAGGCATACAACCCTGGCCTGCGCGATCTCCGGACTTAAATCCATTGGATTTTTTCCTCTGGGGTCACCTTAAACATTTGGTTTATACGAACCCGATTGACACGCTCGAGGAATTAAGAAATCGTATAATAGCAGCTTGTCAAACAATTCGTCACACACCCGGAATTTTTGAACGTGTTCGCCAATCAATGCGTCGCAGATTAGAAGCCTGTATTGATGTTGGGGTTGTCATTTTCAACAACTTTTAAAACTTATTGTTGTTGTTGCTATTGTTGTTTACATGGCATTATTGTCCTGTTGTTAATTTCATAATATTCAACGCCCTGTATCTCGGAAACGAGGCATTTTATATGCTGCTACGAATTTATGGTCTACAATTCTACATTGTTGGTAATTGCACATGTAAGCTATTAATTTTAGAGGCCTTTTACGGTAAAATTAATAGAAATTAAAGGGAATTAATATTTATTAGCTTATTAGAGTATGTTGTAGAATTATGATCACAATTTTCTTCGTCATAGTATCTTAATCGTATAATAAAGAATTTTTAGTTTACTAATCTCCAAAATATATGTTTTGTCGTGGAAATCTGAATCTCGTCGTGAAACTAATACTTGCTAGGCAAGAATTAGATGTGTGATACTAAGCTTTGTAATAGGGCTGCTTAACTTTCCAAAGCTGAGTTTTAAAAACACGTTTAAAAATAAACAGGAGAAATTAAAATGCGGGTTACTCCCCAGCGCGTTCCACGCCTTCCAAACAGAAACCTATTAAAGTTTTCCCCGACAAACATCCAATTCTGCCGAATCTCACATACAAAGCGCTTCTTGTTTACTCCGGATCGCTAAGCTCAAAAGCATGGCTAACCTAGATTAAGACCTCTAAGGAACAATTGACAGTAGTCCGGTACAGACTGAAAAATGTTGGCGGCAAATACAAAGTCGCTCCAACAAATAAAGCCATTTATTTCTGCTTAGTGACATTTCGCATTCGCCACGGAGCTTACGATAAAACACGTGACAATCGGTACAGATTTTGTCAATTATTGCCTTTTCATGTTGGTCTGTATTCATCTCGAACGTTGTTTATTAGCACCTAAGCAGCCTGCGTCCTTGTTCCACAAAGGAAACTTTCGTGTAGGTAATAATGGCGGCCTGTGCCCCACTCGCAGGTATCACAATAGATTCTAATATGTGTGGCTTTTTAACCCAGAAATGGGTCTCGTTTCGAAAATTATAGTCCTCCGGTTTGCCAGTGACAAGCGACTTGCGTGTCGGTTGCTCCACAACAATGGTTCATTTTCTGTCGTGTCATCAACTCGTCAAACGTATGCGATTTATGTTAACAATAGTTATCTTTAAAATCCGCTTACCATGGGCAAAAGTGCTAGATTTCTGGCTTATTGTGACTTTAACACTCCTAATCCTTGACTTTCCGAACTAATATTTGTTTTCTAAAAATATCTTTTTCAAGATTGCAGTGGGTCGAGTTCCAGTTCAAGCTAAAAACATCTAAACTTGATTGAGGAAATCTTCTGATAAATATTTCGGAATTGATTTTCTAGGCATGTCCACAGCTCTCATTAAGTTATTAGTTGATTTTGATTATCCAGGATGCAACCGTTTCAGTTTAGAAATATCTAAAGTGTCTTTTGTCTTTAGTGTCTTTCTCAATTTTAATATATCGGGGGATTCAATTATATGATTTTGATATTGATTTTCCCCGAGGCAATAGTTCAAATTTAGAAACTGTTTAAATTTGATTTAGGAATCCGCTAAGAAATATTGTAGCATTGATCTGTAATATATTAACAAGCTTTTATTAATTGATTAGTTGATTTTCATTTCTGATTGTTCACACTATAATCATTTAAATTTAGGAATATTAAAACTTGTTTTAGGGGAGTCTATATCACAACGTCGACTGATTACAACGTCGACCTTATATTTTGTATTTTAACAACGTCCACCGTGATCACAACGTCGACTAGTTTACAATTATCACAACGTCGACCGTGATCACAACTCGACCATCAGAACGTCGATCTTGATCACAACGACGACCGGTGTTGATTACAACGTCGATCGGTGTTGGTCACAACGTCGATCGGTGTTGATCACAACGTCGACCATCACAATGTCGACCGCGATCTTGTTATCGTCGATCAATATTAATTTTCACGGTCTCAATAATGTTAGTTATCTAAAAATGTTTAGATAATAATAATTATTTCTTAATTATCAGTTAATATTTTATCTCCGCTGTATTTTTAAATGGAAATAAAACAGATAGAGCAGCGGTTCTTAACATTTTGATTGTTGTGAACCCTTGTGTAAATATTACCCAAAATGATAATCCGGAGGATTACATAATCTTTCACACTACCGTTACAATATAAATTTCGAGATTGTTTTGGAGGACAAGTTCATTTTTTACGATTGGTTACAATTTATAGGCATTCAAGGGAGGTATGAGCAGGGCAGTAAATTTGGTAACAGAAACACGCAATTTTATTTGTAATTCGTATCCAAAAATTCAGAAGCTTTTGAAAAGAAATACTAAGTATTTATCAAGAGAAATCTGAGTTTTGTACAATATCTTCTCTTCACTCTTAATTCAATGCAAAAATTAAACAATTATGTATTTAATTAATTAATTATTTATTTTTTTAATATAATATTTACATATTCAATTACATATTTATTAGTTGTTTGTTTTATTACTTAGTGCAAAAAAGTAAGACCAATATAATCTAGAAGTAGAGATCAAACAAAGAATATCAAAAATACTTGTGAGATATCAAATGATGATAGATCGAAAAACGAAATTAGCGTTACTAAAATAGTAACGGTTGCTACTGTTTTTTTAATGCTTGTATTTCAAATACGATGGTTATACCGAATTTAGTAAATGTTCACCAAATGTATAAAATTAGATTGATTTCTAACAGATTAATAGTTTCGTTTTCATTGTTTCAACTTAACACCTATAACTACAAGTAGTTATAGTTCTTACGATGGGCATTTTTCAGTTATGTCGTAGTGACATCTGCGAACGAAACAAGACCAACACTGTACGTGTGACGTATTCTGTCGGCTAACACGTTTAGCAGAAAGAAACAGAGATACTTGAAGAATGTCGCGCAGATGCAGCCGAACGTCACTACTTAAATAAATCTGTTTCCAGCAGTATTTAAAACGTTTTGGAGGTTTATACGGCAATATTTTATTTTATACACTTGGGGAACCTTTGTTTTTGCTGGGAAATATTTCGACGACAATGTCGGAGCCTTTGTCAACCGCGTCCCAGATCCGGTCAAAATTATGACAACCAGATGTGTAAAAACTGTTGAGGGTCGACAAAAGCGCAGTTTGGCTTAATTGCACATCAAGGGTACTTTCTACCTAACTTAAATGCTATTCTAAAAATCTTAAATTAAATTGTCTTTTACAAGTCCCAAATTTTCACTAATATTCGTAGCACTATTGTTATGAACAGCCAGTTCAACATTGGATGTTAGTTGGTGTTTATCTATTCTAAAAAGAAAACGCTGTTAGAAATGTCCGGAAATTTGTTGAATATTTACTCAGTGTCAGCAGTTTGTGTTAAATCTATTCGATTATTTTACGAGCGAAAAAGACAATTTTGGCCCATTACGCGACGTTGTAGCGGTTCGGGAACGAGTTGCAGATGCATTAAAAATAAATTTAACCACCATACGGAAAACAGTGCATCACTACAACATACGTCTTTGTCCGAAATATGAATCTGCAAGCAACTAACAAAGACAGAAATGCGTTCAGTTTGTGCTGTGAAAATAAAGCGCTAATCAGAAACTGAAAAATGCTGATCGTAAGAACTATATTGACAGATAACTGCAGGCAGGCATATAGGTATTACCGTAGGCAAATAAATACTTGTTTATTAGCCTATGGTATTACTACTTTTATTTTTTGGTCCGAGAAAGAAGTTTAGTCATGAAGTATTAATTTTAATTTCAGTTTCAATATCACAATAAATAATATAATCATTATGATTACATTTTCCCCGTTTTAAAAATATGTAGTCTTACTACTTACTTGATAATAATGAAAATAGCAGCCAGTCGAAAGAGCTCGGAAATCACGGTGGACGTCATGATGGTCGACGTTGTGATGGTCGACATTGTGATCACGGTCGACGTTGTGATGGTCGACGTTGTGATCCCGGCCGACGTTGTGAAAATGCAAAATATAGGGTCAACGTTGTGATCAGGCCCCAAAAGACCTTCTATAAAAGTGTTTCGGAATTGGTTCTATTTTTAAATCAATTAAATAAATTATCACTAATTTCAATTTTTGATTTTTCAGACTGTAATCATTCCAGTTTGACATATCTAAACATGATTTTGTAAACCTATTGAGCAACATTTCAG
>JABXWE010072284.1:0-14406 GCA_014611495.1 Limonius californicus | reverse complement strand
TTAGTAGTAAAAAAAATACTATATATACTTCGGTACGCTACGCGCCTCAGGATATAAAATTTCTCGGTAAATAATAGCTCACTTCTCAACCTAGGTATATAATATACTACATATTTATTTATCTTTTTCAGTTACAAAAAATTTGAAAAAAGTTGAAGGAGAATTTGGTTTTTTTTGCCCATTTGAGGCTCCTCTTGGATTACTGTTTCTGTAAATGCGTATTTTTAGACATTTTATCATCTATTCCTCATCTTCTTCATAGTATGCCATACTCCAATCGTAATTTGACCTTGCATTAATTATTAACGAACTAAGATAAACAATATAAATTTGTTTAGTTAAATAAAACACCGAAACAAGAAAGAAAATCAGTAAAAATAAATAGCAATTTTTATGGAATTATGAAGTTAGAATAAATACCTAATAATATTTAAACAAATTGGAAGAAACTTGGTAATTAAATTTGATTAAAATGTATAATTAAAAAAATTGTAAACATATTTAAAAAGTAACACAGCAGCTATTTAGGTAACAGATTTTGAAACCAAATAGGTGGATAATAAAATATTACACATTTGGTGCATTACCAACTTATTACTTCTTGATAAGTTTTGGAAAGGAATATCAGTTGCCGGGCATTCGGGTAATAATATGTCCTTTTCTAAATAGGTAATTTAAACAACTGTCTGCTTTAAGTACGTATTACTAAATTTAGTATAAATGAGAACAATTTCACTAGATAAATTGAGTACTAACGTATATATTATATAATTTAAAAATGAATGGAACTGTGTGTTATTTAATTGTTACAAAATATATTTAATTTGCTACGTAGCTGATAGTTAAATTTTTTATGGCCTCTTTTGGATCCAAACAGACCTTTTTTCGGGGAGATCCAATTACCGACAGTAAAAGTAGGGAATGCCCGTATTGCCTCTACAAAAAAACATGACTGCGAAATTAATATTTCTTGTCATAAAAACATTCTAATCATTCTAATTATTGTTATAAAGCATTAAACACACAATATGAACTTGGGATAGTAAACATTAATAAGCAATCATTAACAATTAATTTTTTTTTATAAAATTCTTTAAGCTAGTAATGTTATTTAAATTTAACTTATGACCCTCGATAGCGGTACCCCCACCCCCTCTTATATTGTTATCTGTTGACTTTTCTAAACAAATATGATATTCATCGCGGTGTACTATACTTGGTGAAATATATTTTATTTTGCAGGAGCTACTAGGAATGTGCTACAGGACACAACGTTTTTTTTTTCTAATTAGACCCTATGTATTTTTTGCATTTAGAAAGAACTCCCTTTTCTCCGTCCAACTATGCTGAAATATTATAGGGGTAGATAACAAAATTACAGAATTACAGTATTCTGAAATAGCCATCAATCTACCCATAAAATTATGTAAAATAGATTTTCCATAAAATTAATTTATTATTAATTTGAACTAATATTGCATTCTTCTTTCTTTTTATGCGTTTTTATAACTAATTTCGTCTTCTAAAATTAGAATAATTTAATTCTTGGATAACTTGATAGCTACTTCATAGGGCTGTTGCTCTGTAATTCCATTATTTAATGAGTTTTAAATGGTTCGATAGAGAAATAAAAATTCTTTTTTAAAAAATGCGAAAAACATTAAGGGGGGCATTTAAAAATAAAAAGTTGCATGTTATTGCTCAAATCCAAGTAGGCCCTGGAATGAAAACAATACATCTCACGCGACAGTATACGTCGCAACGAACATCATTTGCTAAAAAGCATTTTTTAGTAAAATTAATTGTTGACAAAAATCAGGGACATGCCGCTATCCAAACTCATCCTGTAGGAAAGTGGCCTTTTATAAAATACCTAGAAAACAAGTCTATTTGTTCTTAATAGACATTGTAGTGTTTATATTATTTACGTCTGTATCCATTGCACTCATATATTTTCACTTTAACCTAATTTTTATTGTGCAATAGTTCGCATTCTGGTTTCTTGGGGGCTTTCTTCAACTTTATACGATTTTAAAGAAGTTTTTAATAACCTTTAAAATGATACTGTATATATATGTATGCACCCAAGACATTTCTTATTGTAAACTGCTAGAGAAACTCAACGCTACCTGGAACAGGAAAGCAGCCCTTCCGGAAATCCGATGGAGAAGGAGCGAATGTGCAAGTACATATGTATTTTTATTTTGGCCCCGACAATATTTCAGCGCTTATGAAACATAATAAGGTAATACTAATGGCAATACAATTTATAATATGTATAACTATTATTAATATTGTTACGTAAATATTTGCCATAATTTTAAACAAAAAATTTAAATGTACTGGTAAAATTTTGCATCTACTCTTAGCGATCTGAC
The DNA here is from genome assembly GCA_014611495.1 of Limonius californicus. NCBI lineage: Eukaryota > Metazoa > Arthropoda > Insecta > Coleoptera > Elateridae > Limonius > Limonius californicus. Next base: position 12,028 of record JABXWE010072284.1, on the reverse strand, counting down.
ATCAATGCACATTTTCTCTTTTCATCCGAAAAGAAGGTCAGTATAACCTTGCTTCTGATCTCGTTTATATAAAAATTATACCAATTCAAAACAAACACAACGAACGTAATAACAAAGTGAAACAAGCCGTTGCGATAAATTTTGAATTCCTTTTTGTTTGTAAAGTTATGTCTGTGCTCGCAAAAATTATTTTTATTCACTAAAGCCATTTGAACTTGTGTTCATTGCTTTCGTATACGTCTAAACATACACCCGAAATCACGCTTCAATTATAGATAGCATTAAACAACCCGAAATATTTCATCTGCTTCTCCCACATTTCTGGCTGTAAGCACAACGCAGAAGGATTCTCGAAGAAAGTTATTTCGGGCATCCAAATGCAACAGGGTTCATTAACACTTGCGGCAGTTGGTAATGTTCTCAAAAATAAATTGTCTCCAAGTGGCCGAGCTGCATCTTGTGGAGACAAACCCAACGAAAGTAAAATGCAAAAGAAAAGGAGCAAAGTGAAGAAATATCATGCTAATTTTAAACGTAATGCTGTGTTTTTCGTGTTTAAAAGAGACACGGATTTATTACTGGCTTTCAACTGCACGAATTCGAAACTGGTACTGAATTGCTAAAGGTAGAACGAATAAAATAGATACAAGCTGAATTTTGTTAACGTTGGTATTATAGAATTTCAAAGCAAAACCCGCCACCAGTTCGGATCTGTGAAGTGTAAAAATCTAAATTAGAAGGGTTTCCAATAATATGACAGTAAAACCGTATTTTTAAAGATGTAACGTAGGGGAAATATTTATTCTGGTGTGAAGATTTGTACTGACCTATAAACGAAGAAATGCTAAAAATGTATGCTGGAGCTATGGCTAATTTTCGCGTTATCATTTCAGTTTCCTGCAAGCCCAATTTTAACTTACCGAAATTGTTGCAAAATAGCGATTTTTATACCGAAAATGCCTAAATTATAGTTTTTAAATTCATATTTACTTATTCACTTGGCAAGTTATAACTGGAGCAAAAGGATTCTTCTATTATATCTGCTTATTTATTTGAGAAACCACAATCAATGCCTATGAATTTTAAGTTAAGTTACATTCCTCGCCAATTATTTTCTTTGTCGTAAACAGATTTATCTGAAATACAGGTGCAGCTTATCGATGATAATATACAGTAATTTCTAATTGGATGTTCGATATCGACATAATGTCGACGAACAAACCAAGGGTTGTGGTGCAGTTCGGTATAAAATCGTGCGTAGTCCCCTCTATTATAAATATAGATACTGACATCGTGATCAGTTTTCACGATTATACACATGATTTATGCCAATGTGGAAAAGTAATAGCATTAATTTTATTTCACTTCCGGTTTACTCACCGGCTTACATCATATTCATATGTCAAATTTACTTAATGATTTTCAATTACGGGGAAAAATACATTACATAAATAATAGCAGATAGGATGAATATTTATTTGCATACACCAATGTCAACGTTCATTACTGCGAAACGATTTTAAATTGTTTGATTATTATTATTATTATGAAGCTTTCACAGGCCTTAGAGGCCCATCGCTTTTGGTGTGGGACAAGGCTAAGTTTAGCCTTAAATTGTTTGATTACGGTAGGGAATTCATTTTCTCTTCACAATATGGGAGTAACCATGGAGACGAACACCAGTCAAGATGTCCAGACGATCGGCATTGATGGATATCCTACAGATGAATGATTTTACAACGATTTTCTCCTTTTCGACGATTAAAGCTAAAAAACTGACTTTTAAAAGTAGGCACCTTTCACATATGGGCGGCCAAGAGAACGCCCGAGATGTTCGGGCACATAAATTGTACAAAGGATCTCTTCGCGGGAGGCACAGAGGATTTTTATACTTGGCTTAACGTAAAAATTAAACATTATTTTTTGCTATTCTACAACTACATATTAATTTTTCCTTTGTTCCTCTTTAAACATACAGAGGAATTGGAAATTGTAAGATATTAACGTATTTATTTTGAAATATTCAAGCACAGAAAGAAATGTAATCCAATCCGAAAATCAAGTTGCCTTTGGAAGAATCAAAAAGGCTTGAATATTTCCCGAAGGGAGCCGTTTTAGATAAGGGAGCTAACTAGGGCTAATACAAATCTTAGACCAGCTACCTCTACTACTAAAAACGCAACCTGTACATTTATTTTTCTCACTTTACACAATTTCGACAAAAATTTAATTTAAAACACTCCATAAGAGGTTGGTAAGTTTTAAACCTAGACGTTTTTAAAAGGCAGTTTAGTAGTAGAATATAAAATATTAGAATCTTTATTGAAATGATAATGAGAAACGAATAAGCTATTCAATAAATTTGATTCAGTTGAGCATTATGAACTAGCAACACTTTCTGCGTTTGCAAGTGGATCACATAAACCGTGAAAGATATGTGCAAAATCCTACGACCCTAACATACCATTCTTATGGCTTAAGCCGAACCAGTTGATAATGCGTATTTGTTCCATTATAATAAAATAATACAAGAAAAATGAGGCTTACCCGAGTCTGCAGGAGGCGTGGCTGTCTCTTCCCTTTGCAATTTGAGAGGATCAAATTCACTGGATTGCTGTTTCTGCAATTCAGAGTCAGTTTCCAGCGTCGCTTTTTCTTCCTTATTGTAGCAAAAAGGGTCAAATATATTGGCGGGATTATTATTTACAATTCCCTCAGCCAGACTTTTGGCAGCGGCGATAGAAGGCGACAAGAGGACGTCGTCGATGGCGTCCACGTCCGTTTCAGGTCCCAAATCATCGTCGTCATCGTCGTCGAATTCGTCAGCGGAACGTTTTCCGTTCGCAGGCCTACCCTGAAAATCGGCCGTGGTCGATTTTTCCGTTCCGTTCTGTTTGAAACCATCTGCTAAATTCAAAACGAACCCCTCTTTTTGAGCCAGTATGTCAGGGTTATTTGAATTGGCAAACGGGTTGGTGGTAGTGTTGGCGTTGTCGAGGGTATCCATGATCAAGCCGTTGCGGGTTGCCCAACGGGCCTCCGCAGCTACTTTGGACGTTTCGCGAAGGAAGACTACGATTACGGAGATGTTATCACAAGAACCCTGTTGTTTGGCTAACTGAACAAGGCGTTGGCTTACTGAATCGATATCGTCTAGAACAAAAATGGAATGTTAGATTTTGCTAGTTGATCTCGTTACAAAGCATGGCTACTCTTATAATAAGTCAGCTAATTATAAAAAGATTGCCGGGAATAGGTGATTAAACTGCATGGTAATACTAGAGCAGTAAGCTGAAGAAGGTGTAAGGCAACGAGGTATGAGCAGCAGTCGTGGCGAAAGCTCATCGACCGTGAAGGGAAGGAGTTCGTCGAACTCTTCCAGTCACTGGCCGTTGTAGACGGTCTGCAGGTGGCAATCGTTCTTGACGGCCACATCACCACGATGTTTCAGTTAAAGCTGTCGTTGTGAGCTACATTGAAGGTTACGGGAATCCTCTATTATCGCGAAGAACGAATCGTTCCGCCTCCTCAATGACTTTCTCTATACGTTTCCCTCGCGTGGACTCTTCGAAGACGATCCTCAGACCTATCCATGGCCAGTGTACCATATTTTAATTGTGGCCATGCTCTAATTGCCTGCTCGCTATCGTGACTGAGATGCGGATGCGATTTGGTTTGTGATGAGCTTTGCTTCATTGCATTTAGATAATTGATTGCAAACGCGATCAACTCATTGTAAAAAGTGAACGAATTATATGAAAAGTGGTTTCAAAGGCAAGAGCATTACTAGTCAATCGTATTATCACAATACACAATTTCACCTTGGAAGACGTATCGTTAATACACACATCGATTTCTACTAAATTCGACTCCCTATAAAATTCAACTATTTTTGACTTGCTTGGTTCCTGGTCTTTTCAAGATATATACGCACAGTTGCATTTTAATAAATAGCTATGGAAGATACTTACGCACAATACATTGGAAGGAAAGAAATCAAAATATTTTCACTGAACAAGAAAAGTAGCTTAGGTAAACAGCAGAAAAGTTATAAATAGCTTGAAAGTAAGTAACGCACAGCCAAGAAGCCAAGATTATCGTTTACAGAAAGCATTTTCATGAATGTGTCAACGCGGGAGATATACACGTCTGATTTATGCGTTACAAATACTTTTTGAGACATTTAGCAGCCATACTCTATTCCATGGAGTGGAAAAACCCCAAACTAAAATGTAAAACTCGTATACTCAAAACGTCAACTACTCTTGACATAAAAGTGTCTATATAACAATGGTTAATAAATTTGGAGAGGTAATATTACAATTTGTAACAAATTACGATACATTTATAGCATCTTAATAAACTAAAATGAATATCAGCAAAGTGTCGCGAATGAATTACTGTGAGAGAAACTTATTATTATATATTAACACAAATATAGTTTCGACGGTCTCACAGTATTTCACACGCCGTTACGTCTTGTCTTCAATGGTTTTTTGAATTTTAAATACCGGCCAACTTACACATAAAAAAATAATCGAGGGTAATCATAGACTTACTGAACTTCAATTAAAACTTAATTAACGAGAGGATTGCTTTAAAAAACAAATTACTACAGAGAATTCTCTGAATGCAGTCAAATTTTATATTCCTGAGCCAGCTGGTAACTGCATGATTTAAAAATCAGAATTATGAAACGCAATTTCTTTTCATTTTTGCTAAACCCAAGGTTGTATAGAATACCTGAAAAGTCTCTGGACTTTAGTAGGATTTATTACTAGAGACTTAATTAGACACTTTTTGACAGTTACCCGCAGTGATTATTAAGTTGGGCCGCTATCATCGACAACTTTTCGTAATAGAAATTTTGATCCCATGTTTGTAACTATAAGCAATACTTTAGAAAGATTATTTCACGCTTTTGGTAACTCAAAGAGGTTGAATAGGTTTACAACAGTCCGAATTACATTCACGCAGAATTTTAGTATTTGATTGCTTTCTATTTTTTAGTATTAGAAATACTTTAACAAGTATATTCTATTTTGATTGATGTAATTAGTAACGTAATATGTACTATATATTTTTGAACTAAAAGAATTTTGGATACAATCTTGTTGCCTAAGAGGTCTTGAACACAATCCCTATTGGTCATAACGCCCACCACGTCAGAAGGGCCACAATTTTCACCACTAATTATAATCACAACGAATACTTTGAGCACAAATCCAACTGCAGGTTTTGGTTATACCGCCCATTCTATCTCAATCTTGAATTTTACCCGTTTTAACCATGTTATCGAACTCAAGCCACAACCTCTGCCGGAATCGAATCGGTACTTACAAACATTACCTTAACAATAAAAGATACTTCCAACATAAACACAGTTTGTACCAATAAATACAATGAGCACGTTTCAAGTACATGCGCTCTTTTTGTTAGCATCAACATGAGTGAAGGTTATAACCAGTCTCGATAGGGGTTTCGAAAATTGAAGTTAGACAAGAGCAATAACGAAAAACTGCAGCTACGGCTGAAAATTTTCTGAGCACAATTGTACGATTAATTTTTTTCATGCAGAACACCCCCTCCCAATTAAAACAAACCGTTATGGGGTAGGTCTTGGCTAAGCTTCGAGGCAGCTCTTTGACCTGCGACTAATAAGTTTGAATGAAACACAAATAATCCACTATTATGACATTCCAAGATGGCTAACCATTGCTTCAAAACTTTTGGGCTACTTTCATTAGGATTTGATAATGTAGGGTCGCAATTTAGGATTCGATTTGGCGACTAATCATTGCTATTTCCCCAGTGCAGCAAGGCAATTTACGGAGCTAAATTTGTTGTATGTACAGTAATAGCAAGTCAAAGTTAGCTTAATTGGTTGGATGTGTCGTATGCAATCTTAATTACATTTAAATGTATTTAAAAGTTCTGTCTTTATAAAACATTAAATTCAAAAGAGCAGCGCATAACTGACACGTTTTCATATACTAAACTTATTGTAGATCATTTAAATTGGAAAAAGTTATACTTAAATATAAAAACAGTATTCATTAATGCACATTAAAACAAACCGCCTCATTTTTTCCAACTTTAAAGCTACAGGGCGTCGGTTGTAACAGTTTATTTAAATTTTTGCATTTAACATCTGCAAACGGGCATTCCCGAGTTTACGAAACTTCTCAGAAGATTGATTAAAAACAGTTTTCTTATTGGTTGCCTTTGTATAATGTAGGATTCCCCAATTGCTCGAACCCCGGACAACGTCTCCTGCTCAAAAGGCTAGACAGTAAAACTAACATACATTATTTATTTAAATACCGTCTGGGGTAGAAAAACGGAGGTGTGCCATCACGCAGTGCAGTTTTAAAAATAAATATTCCTTGGCAAGGCGTGGTTGCTGATTATACGAAAAATATAATGAGAACGGAAGGCGCGACTTACCACACTAATTAAGCACACTATTTAATTACAATAGGTATTGGATGCGTGGTTATCTTAATTACCGTTTTCTGCATATCCGTCAGAACTTCAAGCTTTGTGAAATACCTAATCAATTTTTATACACCCCAAATGATAAATCGACCTTGGTATAGATAAGACTTGGGCTAATTAAACAGTAGTCCTTCAGAAACCTTGTGTTCCGATTTTGTTCAAAATGTAGTTGAATTGAAAGAGTGTACAAATTATAAATAAACATATACCAGTGGTGAATCGGTTTTCTATATATTGTTGTTTAGTTTCGGTAATAATAATATTATTAAAACACCAAGTTTGACCTTAATAAACGAAATATCACAAAGAAATTCTATTAGGTACATATATCACACTATCACTTGCCTATAGTTTGAACTCCAATGCATATTTTTAGATATAATTGGTCGTTCTGAAGGACAGTCGAAGTCAACGTACTTTGCACTGCAAAAACAGCCAGAACAAAATAATATTGCCTTCCTCTCTGCTTATCATCGTTAAAAGTTACGAGATGCAAAAAAGTCAATTACATTTCGATTCGTTAAGCTGGCCACTCACGTTCCAACGCCGCAGTACGATTTTGTTCGATACAATTGCTGTACAATTCTGTTGAAAATCCAGAGGAGTACACACACGTTACGACCTTGCAGTTTGAAGTTGCGCCCGTTGAATTAACATGTCTCATAGCAATAATGAACAAATCGTTTTATTAGCTACTCTCGCAGTTTGTGTCGTAAAAATTAAGAAGAAAAGAAAACACTACAATCAATGATGATGGTGGGGAAAGAATGGCTAATGAAAATGTTATTATTACCAAAATTGGAAGTATTGCACAATATTGTGCCCACGAAAAAACATCGAAAATGCACTGCATCCAACACGATTGTACTGCTGCAGACTACCTGGTTTGTCTGCGGTCAAAATTGTACCGATCTTGTCGATCGTGTGCATAGACGTTCAAAATAGATTCAATTTTGTCGTATCCAGCAAAATCGTACTGCGGCGTTTGAACGTGAGTGGCCAGCTTTACTCAAGAATGGCCCTGGCGCTGCTGCGTAGTGATACAGACATTCGTCCAACGTTCGAGATTTTATTTTTACCTATATTTATAAATCTGCTCAACCATCTCAATCGGTGGTTTCCTCGGCAACTAATGGCAATGTAATATTATTTTTCAGCAAACATACAATTTCCATCATCGAGTTAATAAACGATGTATTTTATAAGCCGAACAATATAAGGATTGGACACACATAATGCTTCTGTCGTAAATCTGGTATACAGAAAAATTTACCTTACACAAACCCAGGCAGACAGTCATTAATTATTACTTATAACACCGCGAGCATCATGAATAAATAATAAATAGCTATTTTCAAGGGCAACTTTCAGAACGAGTGGTATTTAGATGACAATTCATCAAACATATTTTTTTAATATTTTCATAAAAGTAGATACATGTATCTGTCAAAATACGTTCAACTTGTGTTCCATATCTTCGAAATTCTTGATTTCTTTAAAATGAGTAGGTCTGTAAAACGAAGTGGTAGTAAATCGAAGAATGAAACTGATGGAAAACAGAACTTCCTTAAATACAACAAAATAAATGATTCCAACCACTAGCAAAAATTGTGCAAAATGTAATTATTCTTAACAAAGAACAAAGAATTCGGACTGTCACGTTAACGTTAGCCATAAAAAAATTACTATGTTATCTATGCAATACGCAGCCGTTGAGTCACAACAAATTATTAACATTTTTAAGTGATCCCAGCTATAATTGCATCATATGTGTTTAAATAAAGAAGTCGATTAGAGATGGAAGGCGTAATCATGCATTCGGTGGTAGGTAAGCATTTACTAACGTTAAAATTGATTGTACAATTAATTTTAGAAAAAATATAATTTTAATCACGTTTAGAAAATATGAACATTTTCTGGAATGTTAGATGTGTATAAACACCGTACGTACACAGCGCGAACTTGAATTGATATTGGTTGGTATCATTATTTACAAAAACCCAGTAGGATAAGAGAAGCGGCAGCATTTAAACAATCTTTATTGCTTAATTTTAATGTCTTTGTGAATAATTAACCATAAAAATGAATAAACGAAACTACTTCCTTACAGTAAAGGATGCTTAATTGGCTGAAAACAAACAAATAGCACCAACTTTGATTGTCGTTAAATTCAGTTCTTATAAGCAAAAACTACTAGGAAACTATAAATATGAAATTTCCTTTTATATTTCTTTCGTAGGCATTAATTTTTTTATATTCGCTTAACATTATACTTTCAACGACCTCTAATTAGCACTCTGTCCCTCTTGCTAGTTCTTCCCCACGTGATACTATCAGTTATGTATACAGAATTGCAGATTTGTGTTTGCCATCCGTTTTTAACTAACGATGATTCTTAATGCTACGAACGCATAGCTAACTAAATCTGCATTCTTGAACTTTTGAGAAAACATGTTTCATTTAAATATAAACTAAGAATTTCAAGCTCGGAAGCATGTGTGTGTGATTCAACGAAAAGCAGTTTCTGTAGAGTTACTTTACATACAAATCCCCTATACATCGGAATGCAAACATACAAAGCTGCGTATGTGGAACAAGGACGATGCACGGTTCGGTGTTGTGAACTTTAGGGTTTGTGTAAGTTTAGTCATAATTCTCTAATAGCACAGACACGTACTTGCAGTTTCCCGTGATGTCATCACTAAAGAGACACAAAAACATTGGCATCTGTCAAAGGAACAATTCCAAAGATATTAATGCTAATTAAGACATCACATGCAGGCATTTGATAGACCCTAAAACTTACCGTGTTTAACTTTTTCGAAAGAGAACTGGTTACAATTAGGGTAAGTACTATTTCATGTATCGTACTGCAACTAACAGAGAGAACTGCTAGTTCGAACGTTGTTAAAAGTTTTCCAGGATTAATGCTGACGTAATACACAATTAAATTATTAAGGGTCGTTGAACATAAAACGGCTAAGCGGCATGAACTGCTCCGCTGTAAGTTCCCAAAAATTACATTTTCACTTTCTCATACTTCATTATAAAAATTCTTAATCAAATTTACGTTCCAAAGCTATTCGATGGTATTTCACATTGAAATAAGTTTAGTACCAACACGAAAAATAAAAATACGGGACAACTAAATTTTGAGGGTTCTATCACAAAAACTGTTCTAGACATGTTTGTTGCAGAAATACAGTTGCGGTTTGTTATCTTCAAAGCTCATTTATGAGGTTAGAGGTTCCCAACGTACTCCTATTATCAGGGTACTCGAAGACCTATAAACTTCCAATAATCGCGCCTTAGAACGATGCTAAAAGGGGCATTAATTTAACACTGCGAAGAAAATCTTCGCCAACACTACCAAGAAAACGTATGATGGTCATGCGCTATATTTAAAAACTTGCCCCTATTAGCATTTAATTGATTGGTTAATCATTAACGTCATAATCATTATTGATCGTCCAGGCAATGAAATCAAATATAGGATTAAATATTATCAGTATAGATACGCTTATCGGTTGTATTATAACAAAAGAAAAAACTAGCTGGTACGAACATTGGGCAGAACCGATAAGAGTCCCAATAATCTTATTAAATCTGGGCAAAGACTAGGTACAGCGTCGAGAAGAGTCCCTGGCAGTTATGACATTTCCGCCAAGAACATTCAAATCCATTTTAATAATAACCGAGAAGAGTCCCGCTCAGTGAACAGGTAGTTTATCGCAGGCATTAGTTGCTCTATGTAAGCTGCTAGACTGTGGTGCCTAAATTGCATCTTCTGTTATGTAATTTTGTAGTAAGTAATCGGCATTGCGACAAACCAATCCTTAGAATTGTTTACAAGGAAGGGGGAGAGAGAGGAAGAGGAGAGAGAGGACGGGGGAGAGAAATACGGGGAGAGAGGAAGGGAGAGCGGGAGAGAAAGAGATAGAGGGCAGAATAAAGAAAAGGCAAACCAAATATTGTTGCATTCTAATTTTGTCTTCCTCCACTTACAAATATTATAATAAACAGAAACTTCATATTCAACTACTACAATTTTTGGTAAAGAATTACTAGGAACTCGTTTCAATCCCTCGTTTATTCTGACCTGGATTATAAAAGGTCCTATACCTGTCTGCTGAGCCGAACTCTTCTCGGATATGATTAAAAAGAATTAAAATTACTAGGACTCTCAACATTACCGCAAACATTTTAGCTTAGAGCTCTTGCACTCAAATTTTCATCGTAATTTGTAACTGGCCCTTAAAATCAATTAGCTATCCTCACTGTCTTTACAAATTCGGTGAATCCCAAACACAGTTTGTAGCACGTCAAAACAACACGAAACGAATCCAAATATGGCGAAGGATGTGGTTTAGCATCTTTTACGGAAGCCCCAGTACGTGCTAATCGGCACATGCATTGTTATTGTAAAACAATACGCCAGCTTAAATATAAGGTGTGGTAAATACCTCTCGGTCGCTGTCTTACCATGCATATTGCAATTTTAATTGAAATCTAATTACAAGTAACTAATATTGGAGTTTACAACCAGTTACCAACCTCGAGGTTCTCACATCAAAGACGGAGGAATGCCGTTACTAGCCGAAAAGATTAAAATCCGAAAACGAAATGGCGGAAATCAGTGGAAGAAGACGAAAAACGAAAACTGTCAACACGAATATGCACGAAGATATAAGTTAAATTTCAAACAAGACGTTTGGCGAAGTTTCTTTAATCATTGACGATAGAGATAAATTTATGCCTTCTGAAACTGTATCACTTAAAAAAATTAAATATATAGGGATATACTCAAAGTGTTTTTTTACTTGAGAAATATACGAAATACAATAGCGTTATCATGAACAATTCCAAAATAGAATACTAATTAATACACTGTGATATGAAACCTCGGCAAAAGCAACACATCAAAAAGATCTCAGCCACAGTTTCGTGACCGGAAACATCAACTGTTAATATTCTCATAGGTTAAGTGAATTCTTATTTTTTGGCGTTCAAAGTTTGTACCAACATCTTTAGCTTACACTTCCCAACAACTGTTTTCAAATTCTGTAAAATAAAAATAGGGCATTTCCTAGAGATGTAGTGAAGGTCAATAATGATTATTATTATTAATATATATAATTCTAATACATATAATTAAACAAAGTAAGAAAGGTGACTCATGGCCACAGTGCTAAAAATTTATGAAAAAACATAACAGTGGACTTAAATAAACTCTCAAAATCTATCGTGGAAGAGATACAGTGTTGATATAAGGAAATCTTGCTTAAAAGTACATTTTAATGAAACAAAAAAAGAGCAATGAGTTCACAGAAACGCCCTACTTAATTATAGGTACCTTACTTTTATCAGCGTCTGGTTTAAATATTTAACTAATTTCTCCATGTCTCGAAAGTTATAATCGTGACACGCTATTAATAATTACAAGCAAGAAGCTTGGTGGGTGGTAAGCGACTACTTCAACGCTATAAGACTATTACACTTAGTTTCCACATTACTCAAAAACATTTGATGT
>JABXWE010072281.1:0-12187 GCA_014611495.1 Limonius californicus | reverse complement strand
CTTTTTGCACACAATTAACTTCCATCATTGAAAAAACGTCACTTTCGTCTTTGAATTCAAACGCGCTATTGCGCGAAAACAGCGCTCCAAAGTGCAAATTCAAACGTTGACTGCAAGCGGGAACAATGTACTCGGTGCCCCATTCGCCTGGTATATCGCGTATAGCAAAGATAACCGATAGGCAACCGAATCATCCTCTAAATAGGTACAAATTAGAACGTTCCCCGGAACATAGTTTTGAGCGTGTTAGCTGCACCTTTGGTGCGGAAGGAAATTTTGATACCATCGTTAAAATAATGAAATTAAAATAATGTACTGAATTACATGCGAATTTCTTTCTGTGTTTATCTTGGTGGTTGGGTGGGCACGTGCCCTTGTGCCCTTTAGTACAAGCCGCCACTGCCACAAAATAAAGTGTCCGTGGTTTGTACGTAATTCACAAACACACAAGGAATTGCAGATCCCATCAATAACTGACTTGATCAAGAAGCTCACCACAAAGCTTTTTGAAAACATAATTCTCTGTGACAGTGCTACAAAATTAAATTTACGGCAAACAGGGATAAACATCCGCTTGAAGCGTAAGCTATCACAAGACTTGATTAGGTTAACTAAATTAATATAAATTATATTCTGTAACACATATATTAAGACTGTGGTGTGAATAAATCATATAACCTTCGTTCTACTCCTATGTCAGTAGTTATAGTTATTGTAATAAAGCCGTGTATTGTATTTGTTGTACAGAGTCAGCTAATAAATTAAAAAAAAACAAATATATTAGAAAAAAGGGGTGTGAAACTGCACTTCATACGGGTGAACCATCTTGTCATTTTTATAATAATAATAATAATATCAGCTTTATTAGCTCATTAGCTACATAATAACATTGCACAATTGGTAACATTGGTAATAGGAAAAAATAAACACTTATTATACTAGACATTAACTAGCTACTTAGCCTAGATATTATTAATAAACTAACCTAACCAACCATCTAACTTATATCTAGTAATGATGATGATGATGATTTAAAAGAGCGAGATCTAGGACGCGGTTTCCCAAGCATCTCTATGCACTTAGGCCATATGGCCAATTGTACACCCTAACTCTAGTAATACAATAATTCCTGATTTTGAACAGGTTTAATTTTGTATTTAAAAACTATGATGTTGAGCGAATCTTGTATATCTTTTGGTAAGATATTAAACAATCTTACTCCTGAATAGAATACAGAGTTCATAGTACCTTTTTTATATGTAACACCTAGTGAGTATGTATAACTGAGACCGATACAAGTTTCTCGGTTAGATAGTTAGGAACAAGTCCATTTTTAATCTTATAAATAAATGTTAATACTTGCTGTTTACTTAACCAGTCCAATGTTTGAAGTATGTCTTGAATTTTGTTATACCTGTTAGTTTTTATTGTTATCCTCATCGCCTTATTTTGCAGTTTCTGCATCCTATTCAAATCTTCATTGCATAACATGGACAATATTGTTGCACAGTACATGTAATGAGGAAGTATAATACTATTATATATTTTGATAGCAGCAAACCTTGTTATGCTGTTATTATCTCTTTGTAGTACTCCAATTTCTTGAGAAATTCGTTTTGCGATGTAGTTTGCATGTTCCCTGAAGTCGAGGCGATTATCAATTTTAATTCCCAGATATTTAACGCAATTAACCTGCTCAATTTCTTCCCCCATTATTTTAATTCTATGTCCTTAAATATAATTCCTGCCTGTCTACTTGCACTTACCATAAATTTCGTTTTCAAGACGTTTAATTTAAGTTTATTATAGTTTAACCAGTTCCTGACAGCATTCAATTCCTCATTTAATAGCTTCACTATCTCTGTATTAGTTTTTCCTGCGATATATATCAACGTGTCGTCGGCGAATAATTGCATGCTACACTTATTCACTGTCTGCGTTATATCATTTAAGTACAAAATTAAAAGAAGAGGACCCAATACGCTCCCCTGAGGCACACCTAGTTCCGCTCGGCCAGCATCGGACGTGAACTCGCCCTATTTGGTTTTTTGAAATCTGCAACTTAAATAATCTATAAACCAGTTCAGTGCATTATCCTTAATCTTGTAGCCCAGTAGCTTTTCTATCAGTTTACTCCTATTAACAGTTTCAAAAGCTCTAGGTAAATTAAGAAAAACTGCAATAACTATTTCTCTTTTATCTATGCAATTCTTCCAATTTGATACAACCAGCTGTATTGCAGTTTCACAGTTCACAGGTAATCATTTAATTGGTACTAACCCTTCAAGCAGGGATGAATTAACAAGATGCAGCAACGACTCGCCAATCAATTCAAACGATTGCTTAAGGATTCCACAGAAATTTCGTCATGGCTACTTTTGCTTTTAATATCAAAAATCATTTCTTTTAACTATTCTACGTTAAGCATTTTAAAATTACTAAAAAAACAGGTATCATCGTTATTGGATGCCCGGCTTTTCTATCTAGCATTAGGTAGGTATACATCAATATTCTTAGCGATATTCATGACACTGTCGGTATAATATCTATTGAATTTACTAGCAATGCCCTGTTTGCATTCCGTTAATTTTCCATTAAAGTCAACTGTGCTAACAGTATCTTTCCCTTTAGAGTTCTCTTCCACATAAGCTTTTGGTCGTTTTTACAATTATCAATCGTTTCTTCATAGTACTGCATTTTCTTGACTCGAATTAAATTTACTACATTATTTCGGTACGATTTATACTGCATCCAATCATTAAAATCCCTAGTGACATATTAAACAGATCACCTCTTATTTTAATCATGTCCATAATTTCAGGACAAAACCATGGTATACTATTATGTTTTATAACTATACATTTCTTTGGTGCAATTTCATCAAGGCATTTAAAAATATTGTTATAAAATATATCAGTCTTAACGTTAATACCACTAACTTTATACATAAATTGCCAATTAATTTTATTCAGTCTTTTTAGTATTGTATTAAAGTCTAATTTTCCTCTACTAATAACCGTTTCATCTATGTACTTTACAGTTTCAAGTAGATTTATTTTACTTACAATAATGTTGTGATCAGATATCACGGGTCTACTAAGAACCTTACAATTTACTTCTACATTTGAAATAACTAAATCAATTATACCAGCCGTTTTTTCAGTTAAACGAGTTACCTCAGTTACGCACTGTGTAAGACCCAAGTCTACAATAAGTTGTCTGAGCTTCTTGGAATAAAAGAAGTTGTTATCTATCCAATTTAAATTAAAATCCCCCACCACTATAAATTTTGAACGACTGTCAATTAAACTTTCCAATAAGTCCAAATAATATAAAAATCTGCATGGCTACTACTGGGAGAGTAATAAATGCAACCATAGCAAAGGGAGGTGTTATAATTAAAACTACAGACCCCAAATCAACAGAAAAACTTATGGAAGAAGCAACAAAACAGCTAAACATGAACGAATATGATGCTTATGTCACAAAACCAGGTCTCCCAAGAGTAAAAATAATAGGAGTGGACAAAAAATATACCGAGGAGGAACTGTTCGAGGAACTTGTTGTACAAAATCACCACATCACAGAGGAAGACAAAAATATCAAAATCAAATATGCAACCCAGATGAAAAAAAGTGGTAAATGGATTATATTTTTAGAAACGAACGGAAAAACCTTTAAAAAAATTATTACAAAAGAAACAATCAATTTAGGATGGACAACATGTAAAGTAGTCGAAGACATTAACATTAAACAATGCATGAACTGTTATGGCTTTGGCCACAATAAACGGGATTGCCAAAGGGAACTGACATGTCAATACTGCTCAGGAAATCACAATAGCCTGAATTGCCAAGATGAAAATAAACTTTGCTGTACTAACTGTAATTTTACAAACAACAAGTATCAACAAAACTTAGACACCAAACATGCAGCAACAAGCGAAAATTGTCATATACTACAAAAAAGAATAAATAACGCAAGAGAGCAAATTAACTACAATTCAATACAAGAGAACAGATCAACTATGACTACATAAATAGTACATGGATCAATTTATCAGAGATTTTGAACAAGATGAAATAGAAACATATAACACATACGACGTAGAACTGTGTAAAAAACTGCTCGAAACAGAAGGAAAAAAAACAGGATTCAGCATATTCCACCAAAATATACGTAGTATAACAAAAAATTTTGATGAACTGGTCATACTTTTAAACAACTTCAAAGACTATTTTGACGTCATAGTACTAACTGAAACATGGCACATTTATGACACCAACTATTTCAAGCTAGATGGATATGAAATTGCCTACAACAATAGCCCCTATAATCAAAACGATGGAGTAATAGTCTACATTAAAAGTAAGCATAAGTTTAATATAAGTATACATAACATCATAAATCTGCAGGTTATTAAAGCAACACTAACATGCATGAGTAAAACAATAACAATAACAGCAATATATAGGCCTCCCTCAACCGATCCGCTAGATTTTCTAAATGGCCTTGAAACATATATACAACAAAATTCAAATGCCGATCATAATTACATAATCGGGGACATCAATATCGACATACTAGCTGACACTACGCACAGCCATGAATACCGAAATATTTTAAGCGAAACTGGATATAAATCACTTATAAATAAACCAACTCGACACCAGGCTTGTCTAGACCATATATTTTTGAAATCCACAAAAATCGATCGAAGATGTACGCCAATCATCCTACAAAACAATATAACCGATCATTTTTCTATTATAAATTGTCACCACATAGGTTCCACCGAGGAAAAAAAAAGCAGAGTCAACATCAAAAACAGACTAAATCTCAAGAAATTTAAAGACAAGATCCAAACAATAGATTTTCAAGTGATGTACAACAAAATGGACACAGAGGAATCAGCCAGTTATTTCACAAACCAGATAAGAGAAACAATTGAAGCTTCTACATATGCGGTACAAATTAAACAAAGAGAAGTCAAGCGTAGGGAATGGATTACCGCAGGTCTAGTAACCTCAAGCAACAACAAGCAAAAGTTGTTCAGGGACTGGAAAAAGGATCCAAATAACATAGAAATCAAAAATAAATATATGGACTACAGGAATAAATTTAATACACTTATAAGAAACACAAAAAATAACTACTTTAAAACTAAATTACAAGAGGACGGTACTAGTAAAAATCTGTGGAAAGTTATAAAAACAATAACATCAGGTAAAGATAAACCAAAAGGTATAACGCAGATTAAAAGAAATGATGGAACATTAACTACAAATGCAAAAGAAATAGTGGACATACTAAACCAACACTACACATCAATTGGAAAAAAGATGGCAAACAAAATAGTAAAAAACAAAAAGTTCAATTACAATAAGAAAACGAATCCAAACTCGATCTTTATGGAACCAACAAATGAGGAAGAAGTAATCAAGATTATCAAAAATCTAAAAATAGGGAAAGCACCTGGTCTGGACAACATAACAACAGAAGTTTTAAAACAAGCCGCAGAAATAATAGCTCCCCCGCTCTCAACTCTTATTAATAAAATAATAGAATCTGGTATCTGTCCTACAGCATTCAAAACAGCCGTGATAAAACCAATTTATAAAGGCGGAGACAAAAATCTTGCAGAAAACTACAGGCCTATATTGTAGAAATAAAACAACGTTCTTTAATCCTCGAGTAATTGTACGAGACTGCATAGTTTTATTCTTTTTACACTACATTGTACCAACTAAATTAGTACATAGCTTATAGATGGCGCTACATGGATGGTTTTAAGTTTATGAATGTAATTTTAACACCCCCACTCAGAAACATAAAACATAAATACTAACATTGTTACTTCAAAACATCCCTAAACCCAACTTCTTTAACAAATAGCAATGTTTTTCACTACCTAAACCCTTAGTCAATATATCTGCTGGCATTTCACCTGTCGGCAAATACTTCAATTTTATTTCATTATTTGCAACAACCTCTCTTACAAAATGATGTCTAATATCTATATGTTTAGATCTTTTATGATATACAGGATTTGCAGACAGGTTCAGAGCACTTTGATTATCATAGCATTTTTCCTGTTAGTTCATTAAATAAGTTTTTTAAATAAATTGCCTCCTTGGCAGCCTCGGACAATGCCAGTGTATTCAGCTTCTGACAGAGCCACAGTTCTTTGTTTCGAACTTTCATAAGAAATTACAGAACCTTGAAATTTAAACATGTAACCGGTATAAGACCGCCTGTCTTTTGAATCATTAGCCCAATCGGCATCAACAAAACCTACTAGTTCTGTATTTTCTCCTGAATAAATTAATTTATAATGTTTTGTGCCTTTTAGATAACGTAAAATTCTTTTTGCACATTTCCAGTGTTCCTCAGTAAGTGACAAATTAAATTGGCTTAAAAAACTGACACTATAAGATATGTCTGGCCTTGTGAGAACACTTAGATACATCAGGCTTCCTATCAGTTGTTGATAAGGTACATCAACTTTATTACCAACTTGTGAAAAAACTAATTTACTCTCTAGTGGAGTCTTTGCAGGTTTACAATCAACCATATTAAACTTTTTCAACAAATGATCAATATATTGTTCTTGACTTAAAGTTATTGTGTTTTTATGTTTATCTATATCAATTTTCATATCCAAACAATCCCTGACCTGACCCAAGTCTTTAACTTTAAACCTAGAACTCAACTCTTGCTTCAAAAAATTTGTTTCAACATCACAATTTGAAAATAGAAAGAAGTCATCTACATAGAGAGCAACAATAGTAATAAAATTATTAACCTTTTTTATGAATAAACATGGTTCTAAGTTAGACATTTTATAGCCTAATTCCAACAAAACATGTGTGACTCTTTCATTCCAAGCTCTCGAGGCTTGTTTCAAACCATAGATGGCACGTTTTAATCTCAGAACCTTGTTTTCATTATCTGCATTCAAATGATAACCTTCAGGAATTTTCATGTACACATTTTCCTTAAGATAACCATTAAGGAATGCTGTTTTTACATCTAGGTGTCTTATATTTAAATGCAAATTTACAGATAAAGCAAAAAGTAAACGTAAAGTTGAATGTCTAACAACAGGTGCAAATGTCTCGTCATAATCAACACCAGGTTTTTGAGAAAAACCTCTAGCTACCAAACGAGCACGATACTTCACTTCACCCGCACTATTCTCTTTTCGCTTAAACGCCCACTTAGAACCGACCAAAGAAGCACCTTTTGGTAATTCACTTAGTTCCCAGGCATCGTTCTCCTCAAATGACTGAAGTTCATCAGTTATGGCACACTTCCACTGCTTGGAATCTGGTCTTGACAAAGCCTCTTTAACTGTCGATGGGTCTTCTACACAGTCTGTCTGGTTTCCGCTCATAAATGTCACATAATCATCCATATTCTTAGGCTTGGGCTGCCTACTGGATTTTCTGACGTCATCACGTTGAGTCTCAATCTTCGGATCGCTTTTATACACATAGTCGTCATCATCGGTATCTTCAAATTCATCTCCTGCTGAAGTATCACTGTTTTCAGTCTCTTGATCATGGTCATTTATGGACTTGTTTGGGTCAGAAATGTCTGGATCAAGCATTATATGCACTTCATTCTCTAAATCTGTGTCTTCCATGATGATAACATCTCTACTAATTATAATTTCTTTGGTTTTAGGATTATACAAGCGATAGCCTTTGGTGATATCACTATAGCCCATAAAAATCATCTTTTCTGACTTCTTGTCCCATTTAAGCCGCTTTTGCTTAGGAATTTCCACCATAGCCTTACTGCCAAATATTCTGAAATTGCTTATATTTGGTTTTTTACCTGACCAAATTTCAATTGGTGTTTTGCCATTCAAACTTGTAACAATGCTACGGTTGCGTAAATAAACAGCTGTGTTTGCAGCCTCAGCCCAAAATTTCTTCTCCAATTTAGCGTCAAACAGTAAACACCTGGCCTTTTCAACCACTGAGCGATTCATCCTCTCTGAAGAACCATTTTGCTGTGGAGTATAAGGTGTTGTCTCCTGATGGATGATACCACATTTTTGCAAAAATCTATAAAAAACATCGTTACAGAACTCACCACCATTGTCAGTTCTCAGGATTTTGATTTTTGTATCCAACTGATTTTCTGCCATGTTTTTGAAATTGACAAAATTATTAAACACCTCATCTTTAGTTTTTAGAAAATATATAAACGCCCTTTTACTGTAGTCATCCTCTAGTATCAAGAAATACCTGGCTCCGCGGAAAAGGCAATCTTGTCTGTTTACCTTCATTGCATACTTCACAGTTTGCTTTTCCCAATCTACAAGTATCGCTTAGATGCATACCTTCAACAGCCCCATTATTCATCTTCATAAGATCTGAACTGTTGATATGACCTAACCTGCGATGCCATATTTCACTTGTAGCTGTAGCAATTTGTGACAAAAAACATCTTGGAGAAATTTGAGTGTGAAGTTTGTAGACATTATTAACCAAACTAGCTACTCCAATCAGCTGATTCTGTTTGTTAATAATCTTGCAACCATCTGACTCAAACAAAACTTGATTACCGTTATTTATTAATTGACTTACAGATAATAAGTTTGTTGTCAGCTGTGGCACACATAACACCTCCTTTATGGTAACTTCATGCTGTTGGCTTCCAACTAACGTCATAATTTGTAAACTTCCTGAACATTCTACAGACACTTTGGCTTTATTAGCCACAACAATCTCCTGCATGTCAACCTGTTCGTTTACACTAGACAACCAGTTTTTGTTAGGGGTTAAATGAACACTCGCCCCTGAATCAATGTAAAAATCTTGTTCACTGAAGCTGCCGCTTAAAAACACCGCACTGAATACGTTATTACTTGAATTCCGACCGTTTAATGGACAATTGTTTCGATAATGCCCCTTCTTTTTACAACGATAACACTGGATAACCTTTTTGTTTTTGTTTAAATTTTCAGTGTCAAAATCAGATGTTTCCTCAGCGTTGCCACGTTTTCCATTGGACTGTCGATTTTGATTTTTGCGTCCGTTGCCAATTCCATTGTTGCCAATTTTTCTGCCACCAGCAACAAAGGCGTTTCCTGCTTTATCGACATCCATATCAAGCAATTTAGTTTTTATAGAATCCGCTGTAATGGCAATTCCCGAATGTTCTATGGCCATTATCATAGGGGAATATTTCTCGGGCAATCCAGCAAGTAGCAAAGACCCTATCCACTCTTCATCAATTTTAAATCCAGTACCTCTTAACCGTTGAGCTGTCTCCACCACCTGGTTCACGTACGACGCCATACTATCACAGTCGTCCAACCTCGTGGAAATTAACAACCTAAGAAGGCTTATTTTTCTGGCAAATCCTGCGTCATCATACAGCGATTTCAACTTTTTCCATAGCTCTACTGCCGTCTTGGTCTCCTTTATATGTACATAAAGGGAAGGATCAATGGTTAAAATAAGTTTGGCTTTAGCTTGAGCGATTTTTGTGGTATCGGTTTCGGTACCTTCGACGCACGCTTTCAGCCCATCAAGGATCAAAAAATTTTCCACGGCGAAAGACCAATCATCAAAATTTTCCCGGCCTTTCAACTTCGGAATACTCGCGATGAAATTACTCGCACTCGCCATTTCGTACACTCGCAAAGAACTTTAACTTAACAACCCGAATAAACCCGGAGGGCTGGGCCCATAACCTGTAGAAATAAAACAACGTTCTTTAATCCTCGAGTACGAGACTGCATAGTTTTATTCTTTTTACACTACATTGTACCAACTGTAAAAGTAAATTAGTACATAGCTTATAGATGGCGCTACATGGATGGTTTTAAGTTTATGAATGTAATTTTAACATATATCACTCACATCAAACATGGCAAAAATTTTTGAAAAAGTTATTCAATCTCGAATAACAAAATTTATTAAAAAATATAGTATAATATCGCCAAATCAGTTCGGTTTTCAAACAAACAAATCCACACAAGATGCGATAGCTCTACTAATAAGTGAAATACAAGCAGCACTAGATGACAGCAAACCAAATCTGGCGATCTTCGTCGATCTAGCTAAAGCATTTGATACTGTCAACCACAAACAACTCCTAGAATGTCTTGACAACATAGGAATACGTGGAATAGCAAATAAACTATTTGAAACATACTTGAAAAATAGACCACAATACGTGAAAATCAGCAACGTCATAAGCAGCAAAACTGAGGTGGAGTACGGAGTACCTCAAGGAACTGTGCTAGGACCAATACTGTTCACAATTTACGTAAACGAATTATTTGAGTTACCAACAAGTGGAATAATCATAGCGTTTGCTGACGACACGGCCATATTATACAAAGACAACACATGGGGAAATCTAAAACAAAAAGTAGAAACGGACCTCCTACTGCTTAAAAACTGGTTTGATCATAAACTGTTAACAATCAATTTTAGTAAAACAAAATATATGCCCTTCACATGTCGAAATCAGAATACTCCAATATATAATACTCTAACTATCAACAGTCACAACAATACCAAAATAGAAATCAACCAAACAGAAAAAATAAAGTATCTAGGTATACATATAGATTCAAATTTAAGATGGAAAAATCAAGTGGAAGATCTAATAAACAAATAACGACAAGTTCTTTTTAATTTTAGAAATTTAAAGCATATACTCCAAATAGAAAATTTAAAAACAGTGTATCATGCACTAGTAGAATCCCTGCTTCGCTATGGTATAATAGGATGGGGCTCTGTAGCGAGAACACACTTACAGAAACTGGAAGTCATACAAAAACGCTTCATAAAAATCATGCTTGATAAGAGTAATAATTATCCAACCACTCTTTTATACTCAGAATCAAAAATACCCTGTTTACGTGTAATGTACTTCCAAAGTATAATAACTCGACAATATAAAAATAAAAGTGAGTTAAAAAGAATAGAACATCCACATAATACCCGACACAAAATGAAGAAAAATAGTGAAATAATTAGGGTAGACAAAAAAATAGGACAAAAATCCATTAAGTTCTTAGGGCCGAGACTATTCAATATAATACCACAAGAAATAAGAGAAATTAAAACATTAGGTAAATTTAAGAATAAAGTAAAAAGTTGGATAAAAGAAGGTAGGCAGCTTATTGTTACAACGATTGAAACGTTCCTATAAAAAAGTTTAGATTTATTAATATAATTATACTATTTTATTTAGGTTGTAGTCTTACTGTTCTTATCCTTTCACTTTACTTTACCATTTAGATGTGTAGTGCAATAAAATAAACTGTGCAATTAAATAAACAATTTTAGTTGATAAGACTGATTAGATTAAGTATAACAATTAAGAGAAATGTTACTTTAGACTTAGTTACAATCCAACAGCTCACGCACAAGCACAGCTTCTGTGAGTTTTTTTGCGTTAGCAATACTAGTTTATTTAAAACATTACCGACTAGGACAAAATAATCTAATGATCTGCCAATTGTAAAATGTTGTTACAAAACAAATAAGTTGTATAAATGTTGTTTTTTTTAATGTTTGAATAAACCTTATTATTATTATTATTATTATTATAGATTCTTCTTAGAGTGCTTTATCTCTTACGAGACGTAGCCATCTTCTTCGACCATAGATTAAGGAAACCTTAATCTATGATACAACCCACTCTAATCATATTATTTTCAACTACAAAGTTCATCATTAAGAACCAAATATTTTTTTCCATCACAAATTTCTTTTCCATTAAGAATTACACATTTCTTCTGACATAAATTGCAATACCACCTGTGTGGCGACAGTATTCGTTCTTATTATATTATACCTTTTGATTTCTAGTTCGTGATCTGTAAACTCTTCGGTGACATGGGTCTCACACATAATACCAATGGGTTTTCCTTGTAGGTAAAGTCGCGTAGTTGATCCATATTAGTAGTTAATCCTTGAATATTAAGATACACAATACTATTTAGATTCGAGGCACTATTTTTGGCTAAAGTAAACTTATTTAAAAATGTTATGTACTATAACCTATTTTACCTTTTAACATATCATAAACTTTCAGGTAACTTGAACAGTTCTGTCTGTGCTTTTATATTCCACGTTAATTTCAACATTTAGCTTTTTACTTTCCCATACCTTATAGGTATAGGGTAAGTATTGAATTCATGAAAATTTTC
>JABXWE010072279.1:0-16715 GCA_014611495.1 Limonius californicus | reverse complement strand
ACGTGCTCTACCAAATCAAAGGCCTTTTCATAGTTTACATAGGCCAGGTAGATTGGTAGATTGTACTCAGTGGTCTTCTCCACTAGGATCCAAAGTGTTTGTAGATGGTCTAGGGTATTAAAGTTTTTTCGGAATCCCGTTTGTTCGGCTGGCTGGTAAGTGTCAAATTTATTTGTAAGCGCCTTTGTTAATATTTTCGATAGCAATTTATATTCTTGAGATAACAAGCCGATTGGTTTGTAACTTTCTAACTGCTCTTGTCTCCTTTCTTGTGGATGAGAATCATTATAGCATTTCTCCATTCTGCTGGAAATTTACCTTGTTTGTTGTTGTTTGTCCAACAGTGAGCACATATTTTTCAAAAGCATTTCCCCCTTCCTTTATTAACCCTATAATTACTTTATCTTCTACTGACACTCGGTTGTTCTTAATTTCTTTCAGATCTTGTTTCATTTCAGTTATAGTTATATCAGGTATTTCGTCAGAGTTAACGTTTATTAGTTTTTTTACTGCTTGTCTTTCCTTTCTTCTATTTTGATTTTTTGTTGAGTATAGTTTAGAATAGAAAGTTTCGGTATTTTATGTTATATCATTTCTGTGCGTGCAAATCTTTCCCTTTCCCAAGAATTGTCATTCCCTTTTCTCCATTTCAAAGGTTTCTTCTTAGTACTTTTAAGTTTGCGTTCTGTTCTATCGTTGTTTTTATTATATCTTTTTTATAACATTTTATGTCTTTGTTTATTCCTTCGTCAATTGCTTTATTTACTTCTCTGTAAACTGCAGTGTCTCTTTCATGTTTTGATGCTAGTTCACGTCTTTTTTGCATTAATGTTTTAGTTTCCGTACTTACTTTATGTTTTAGGGTTTTTTTATAATCCTTAGTAATTTTGTTTCCTGCCTTTATATTGCTCTCTGTTATAGTGCTGTAGTGCTACTCATTTTTTCTATAGTATTATGTTCTAGCATTTTTTGGTAGTAGTCTTTATAATTCTTCCTGGCATTTATTGCATTCGGATTGTAATTTCATGGTGTTAATTCCATTTACTTTGTTTAGTATTAATTTTTCCTTTCTGTTCTTGCATT
This sequence comes from Limonius californicus, assembly GCA_014611495.1. Lineage (NCBI taxonomy): Eukaryota > Metazoa > Arthropoda > Insecta > Coleoptera > Elateridae > Limonius > Limonius californicus. Next base: position 15,632 of record JABXWE010072279.1, on the reverse strand, counting down.
TATGACTATCCTTTCGCTTACTAATCTGTGGTCACTGTTTGTTGCGAGTCTCTTTTATAGTGCTTATCGAAAAATGGCATGGCATGGAGCTTGCTCCTTTCTTTTAGTTTAAACGTTAGGTTAGAGGATATAAGTTATAAAAGTTTTAAAAAGTTCCTGTTGCTAGTAAACAGAATCTGTTTAGTTTTACGTTGCCCTTTCTCACTCTGTCTGAAATCAATTTAACAATAAGTAGACAAAGTAAGAAGACCCGATAGGAAAATTGAAAAATGCGCATGATCTACGTTTGATATATAAATTTCCCATATGCTCTGTTTGTTTGTGCACCAATCTGAAGAAAATCATATGTTGCATGGATACAAACCGCATTTAGATTGAGGTTAACTTTCTACAGCTAATAACTTCTAACCTAACTTTTGAATTACAGCTTGTCTCTGTAACAACTTAGGAATTTGTCATACAATATCGAGAAAATAGTATGGTACGTGCTATGTGCATTTTCGTAAATATATACAGCTGTCGTACGACTCAATGTTGTCATTCCCTAAGCAGTATGTTTTAGAATAACATATAACTGTAGCAACTAAACTATACTTTGATAACTATTAAGTAATTGCAGTAAACGTTATGAACTGTATGGATCAGGTGGACTCAGCGACAGAGCGTTTACCTTTTAATCGGGAAGTCTGGGGTTTGATCTCTACCGTCTGTCCTGACCTAGGTTTTTGGTTGTTTCTCTGGGTTATATATATAGGAGAACACTGGATAGTATTACCTACGAATTCCTATTATCCAATTTTCCTATTCTTTCCCATGTTCCCGTTATTAGCTGAAAAGAAACTAAGCGGTCTGGTGCGGAACCTCCTTCCTTTCCAGTAAAGACGTATGTTTTGTTTTTCCCAGCCAACTCTTAAATGTAAGATTTGGTTGATCGGACTGTACAATGTACATATTCTAACTTTTAAGTTGAATGATCCTATTTTTAATTTTTCTAAAAATGTTTAAAATTCAATAATTTGTTCTAGCCACAATAACGGCCATGTTTCTCGATCACAAATGCGGCAATGTTTGACCACCAACGGAATTTTGCTTTCTGATGAAGAAATGTATGCCCTTGAAGAACGCTTTAACGACGATTTAGGATTTAACTATTTTTGGTTTTTGCGTGAAGTCGAACCAAAGCAGCATGAAGTTGCGTTGGTAAAAAATATTTTAAAAAATTGTTAAAGCACTTTTTACGTGGTATTTTCAGTACGCAGGATTTGTTTCGGACATGAAAAAACTAAATGCTCCGAAACCACCTAAACCTGCTGAACGAAAAGAAAAGGATATTGTTATGGTTTTAGCGAAGATTAAAGGAAAAGTGGTACGGGAACGTATTAGGGTATTAGAATTTTTACGCGACTTTGATAGGTGTAACGAAGAAGTTATATCCAGAGAAAATTTCATACGTGGACTTGGTACTTGTGGATTAGATTTAACGGAAGCAGAAATGGAGACTCTTATGGAAGTGTACGTATTTACCAATGTTGCGTTTTTCATTGACAGTATGGCATGGTATTTGCAGATTTGCATCTCCTAAACGTTGTAACTGTATAGACTACAAGAGATTTTCAGTCGTTGTTGAAGAAGCATTCACGCAGTCCAGCTTGGAAAGAGCTCCTTTAATAGTTCCAATGCAACATGTTCCTACCAAAGACTGCGAAAGAAATTTCCTAAACTTTGAGGAACGTAGAGCGTTATCAGTAGCCTTACAAAAGCTTTCCAAAAAACCAGATATGCAAATGAATCTTATGTCCATTTTTGAGGTATTCAGTTATTACTTTGTTTACATTTACGTAGCCTGCATTTTCAAGAAATGTAATTCGATCTCTACTAAACAACTAAATTGTAGTTACATCTATCCAAATATTGACTTGGTTTTGTATTAAGCGTTAGATAACCGACATTTTATTACAGCAAAGAAAACAAACTAGAAAAACACGAACAAAATGTTGTTTATGTTTACCTACTTTGTCGTAAAATTAACCAAAGCCATACAAATTAATGAGAAAATTAATATATTAGTTGCATTGTTTTCAGGATTACGACCGTACGAACTGCGGCACAATTACACAAGAGCATTTCTTAAAAGCACTTGCTATTAGAGGAATGTACAACTTAATATCAAGAAGTGAATTTGATGTTATTTGCAAATGTTTCGGCTTCGTGAGAGGGCTAAGAGACGAAGTTGATTATAGAGGATTTACTAAAGCTTTAGATATTCTATTCGCTACCAATAAGTATTTGCCTTTTTAATGTAAAGTAAAATGTATTATAGTGTTTATGTGATATTAAAACTGGTGTTTCTTTGTGTAACAAAAAATTAATATTTTGAACATTTTAAATAATAAAATGAACATGTATTCCTGGCACAACCAAGCAGTAAAGCGTTTAAGAAACTGGTCAAGCAGTTGAGGTTCTTTTTTTACGCATACGCAGGTTCTCTTCTTAGTTCGCACGTTTTGACATTTCTTTGGGACTCATAACTTCATTTTTCTATTTCGGTTTTATAAAGCCGTTCTAAGCGCACTGTTTTAGCTTAAAAACAGTACGTTAAGGAGGCCTATAATCGTACTGTTTTTAGTTTGTTTTTTTTACGATGTTGGTAGTTCGATTTGAATTTGAAAGTTTGAAATGTCAGTTTCAGCCACCTGTCAGTGCTGCCATAAGTGTTTATAAAAACTCCCTAGTAATCGATTTGACGTAAAATTTTTTACATAAATTATTTAAAATACTCTTAAACTTCCTCAATAGAAAAATAGTATAAAGAACACGTTTCATAAGACCACTTGTCGCACTCGTCCGTTGAAAAACTCGACGCTTCGCGTCTCGTTTTTCAAACTTGAACTCGTGCGTTAAGAGAAGGCCTTATGAAACTAGTTCTTTAATATACTATTTGATTTGTTTTCTACTCTAATTCATTTAGCTTTGAATTGTTTATAAATTAAAAAATAGTGGACTACTATTAGGTAACAGATTTTATTTTGTAACAACTGCTGAATATGCCAACCACCTACTACAGAGTGATTCAGAATTCACGCAAGCCGTGATTGACAGTATTTTGTTTGACATTTTAACCATCGTTGGTTCTCAGTTAACGTTTTGACTTTGATGGGTTAATAATGTCATTTTCCAAAGACGAGCGTGTGTACTTAGTCTTATCTAACATTCAAATCATTTCTAAGGTTCAAGCGGTGTTCGAAGAAAGGTTTCCTAATTCTCGAATTCCAAATAAGTTGACCATATCACGTTTAGTTGCCAAATTCCGAGAAACAGGTAGGTGTATGTAACAAAAAACAGTCAAGTAATGAATGACTGCAGTATATTAATCGTCGATTGCCTCAGTTGCCCAAAAAATCTTTCAGAAAACTAAAATTCCAATCAGGTTTGTCATATTCAACTGTTCAACGAGCAACAATGAAATTGAAACTGCGACCACATCGTATTTGTATAGTGCACGAACGATTAAGTTAGTGTCGATGGTTTCGCAAATTTATCGATTAAAATGGAATGGAAATATTGAATAAAGTGTATTTCAATGATGAAGCATGGTTGTATTTAAGTGGCATCTGGTATCAAAAATGTATGGCCACCTAGATCGCCAGATTTGTCTACACCAGATTTTTTCTTATGGAGATATTTTAAAGGAGTGGTTTATCAAAACATCCACCACATCTTAAATGAACATTGCGCAAGATGTTTGCAAACATGATGCAGATAAATCGCATTTGTATTCCAGAAGGAGGGAGACCGTTCCAACATTTATTGTAGGTAACTTTGATTTTGAAACTTACTTACTGGCACTGAAGTTGTTTGATTAAATTAATATTAATATGGGTTACGTGGATCCTGAATCACTCTATAGAAATCGTTTTACAATTCTACATTTTGCAGTATTTGTAGAGTGTTGCTTATTTCTTAGTTGTTTAAGCTCATCTAAAATATTGACTGGAACGGCCAATATAGATTTCTTAAAGTATGGTTATAAAATGAAATCCTACGGTGTCAATATAAGAAATTGCAGAAAAAGGAATATCTGCATTCAAGCTTCTAAGACAATTATCGAAGAATTCTTGTAGTACTGCCAGAGTTTGCCGAGTGTAATGAGTTATACCATCTTACTAAAAATTATTTTTGTGGAGTTCGTCATCGCTTTGTTTGGTTAAAAATAGGTAGTCGTAAATTTTTTTCCCGATACCGCATTATAATAAATATATTTGAATAGGCATTTTATTCTGAATAAAATAGTGTATTACCCTAAAAATATATAGGCTCAAGTATTCTCCTTGCAATGACTATTATTCAAATCATCTTTACCGGATACAAAGGAGTTTAAATAAATACGTGAGGATTTTCGCTAATCTAAATTATCAAGTTCTTGGAATTAAGAAATCTTGCCCTATGAAACCATGTCTGGTACATAAAAAAACTTAATCGTACAGCAGTCTCTTCATACTCTGAGTGTTTAAAAACTATTCCTAGAAGTGCAACCATTTTGTCGATACTGTCAGTCGATAAGGATAAAACTGCAAATTGTTGTGTAATATTGCGAAAACGTTCCAACAGATTGCTTCATTTCTTATGATCAGCGGCGAATGGAAGTTTTTGCTTAATTTTCTATTAATTTAATAACCCTTTTTACGGATTTTAGAGTACGAGGGGAGTTTTTATATTCGCAGACGTTGAAATTATAGTCGATTTATTTTGTTACTTCATTGATGTATCCATACATGCCGACCTAAACATTCCATATGTGTAAGATGTCATCGAAGAGTACGCTGTAAAACATCAAAACACCCTGGAAAGTCACCCAAACGAAACTATGGAACCCCTGACAGCAGATCCACCCAACAGGCGACTTCAGATGAAATGGCCAAAGGATCTGACGAATTAAACATGGACGGACACCGATGGGAGCCCTCTCCAATAAAGTCCTGAGCTCAAATGCATATTTACCTAAAATTAGGTCATAGAATGTAACATATTCTGATTACTAATAAATTAATCTCAGCAAAAAAAATTGATATACAATTTTGAATAGAGATGTCAAATTTCATGTTGATATTGGTAGTAGTTCTTTAATAGCAATCAAAAGGGCAAGTTAATAAGTGTAATGAAACATTTTTTAAAATGTCTAATACGATTTTCAGTATGGCATTTCGTCAACACTGTCGTGTCTGCTATGGCGTCATGTGGCTTTGAAGTCGAGCATACACCCTACAGTTCTGACATGGCTGAAATAAAAAAAAATATATGAATGAAATTCTCAGATGAATTATCATTGCATCTTTGCCTTCCAAAACTATTCGTTTGTTGTTCTTTTTTGATATGTTTATTATATCTTAATTGTAATAATTATTATTCTCCTATTTTGGTAATTGTTGTTATAAAGGTTATAATAACCGGTTAAAACTGTGAACTTTGTTCAAAGCTACCCCTATTATTTCTATTGTTATAATTTTGATTGTACGGATTATATTTATTGTTTAAATAATTATTGCTGTTGTAACCTGTTTTATTGTAACTATAATCGTTCCTGCCTGTATTATACAGGGTGTATTGAAACGTGCGGCTAATAATTATACCACGCAATTATACGTTGAAAGACAAGCAAAAAAATCTAACACCAATTTGGTCTTAGACGAAGAATCTTTAAATTATAAGCACTTAAGGTTTTTTAATTTGGCAACTCTGTAAAATTTATAGCTAAGAGACATGCATTTAGTTACCCTTGATCGTATATGTTTGTGAATCGGCAATTAAATTAAGTATGTGTTCATGTTTTTCATGAATATCCTAAAAATTATTGAAATAATTTACTATTCAAGATTGAATACGTTTTATTTAAATTTAACTACGTTTTTGGTTAAAATAGCCGTTCAAAATGAGCACCTGCAATTTCTAAATATTTGTAACACCGAGTAATAATGTTTGGTATTAGATTTTGCAGCATGTTACGATTTTTTATTTCTGCATTATTTATCCGTTCAATAAGTTGTTCTTCGGTTTCAATTTCTAGTTCATAAACAAGAGCTTTTAAAATGCCCCAAAAGAAAAATTTTAGGTCGGGACTTCTTGTGGACCATGATATCGGAGCATTGCGCCCGATCTACCGCTCTGGAAAGTTTTGGTTTAACCAATCCCTAGTTTGAAATCCCCAGTGGGCTGGAGCTCCATCTAACTGAGGCCACATGTCTCTCCTGACAAGTAATGGTACTTCCCACAATAATCCGGGAAAATCGTTGTTTAAAAAATACACAAAATTTTCGGCGTTTAATCGACGAGGCAAAATGCGTGACCTATATTAGTCTATTTCCGATATTTCCAGCCCATACATTTACGCTGAATCTAAACTGGTGATTAGTTTGATGCAAGACATGAGGGTTTTCATCGGCCCAGTGGTGCATATTGTGCATATTAAACATTCCGTTACGGCCAAATGTGGCTTCATCCGTCCATAAAAATGTTTTCAATGAAAGTAGGGTTGACTACTTGTTGCCGTAATAACCATCTGCAACACTCTATCCGTCGCGGATAATCTTCCGGAAGCAACCCATGGACTCACTGGAAGGGGAACGGATGTAAGAGATTTTCTTTTAACACTTGATGTACAGCAATATGGCTAATATCCAGTCTTCGAGCTACAGAACTCAAGAATTCAATGAAATAGTGTCATGGCCCCATAATACGTTGGATGTTATACAAAGATTTCATGCAATAGCCGGTTTTTCTGAAGTATGTGGTGCAGTGGATGGAACATTTATTAATATAGACGCTCCTAGAATTAACAAACCACCTTATGGAGATTACCACGGTAAATATTCAATCAACTGCATGGCTGTTTGTGGTCTCGACCTAAAATTCTACTATGTTAGTACTAACTGGCCCAGTAGTGTTCAGGACGCACGGGTACTTCGTAATAGTTCTTTATTCCGGAGAATGGAAAATGGTTGGAGACCTCATCCGAATGCTGCATCTATTAGAAATAGAAATTAAATTAAGTAAACCATTTATCCAAATTTACAACAATCAACGCAATTTAACAACAAGCAACGCAAAAATTACAAAATCAAAATTCGGAAACTGAAAAATTGTAAGTTTACAGGTTCAGTAGGCTGTGATTCCACCTCGCCTTGTTATGACAGCTTGACAACGACGGTCCATGCTTGAAATTAACACACTTAACTGCTCTTGTTCAAGGTTACCCCACATTTACACTAATTGATTCCCTAGGTCGTTAAGAGTTGCACGGGGTGGTTGAAGGGATCGTATTTGCCTTCCGAGAATGTCCCAGAGGTGAGCACCTCTGATTGATCGGATTCAAGTCGGGACTTCTGGCTGGCCATTGCGTAATCAACGTCGTCTAGGTATTCTTTCACAATTCTGGCTGTGTGGGGTCGAGCGTTGTCGTGCATTAATTGGAAGTTGTCTCCGATGTTTGGGACATATGGCACAACATACTGTTCTAAGATATCCATAATGTACTTTGACTGTTTAAACTGCCGTTGGGGAAAATGTGTAGGTGTGTGGGCTGTGGGCTGTGAAAGATATGCCTTCCCATAACATTATGAGCCACCACCGCAGTGGTGGGGGCAAAATTGCATTAAAATATCGTTCATTTGGACGTCTAAAAACTCGAATGCGCCTATCACAACTCTCCAAACAAAATTTGGACACGTCTGTGAACAAAATGCGTCACCAATCTTCATTTTCCCAATTCAAGTAGTTTCTAGCAAAATCCAATCTGTCTGCGGTGGTCTGCAGTCAACTTTCGGCCCGTAGCTGGTAATCTGGCTCTCAGATTTCCTTTTAGAAGATGTTGGCGAGCGGTTTCAGTGCTAACCTGCACATTATATACTGCTGAAAGTTGTCTTTGGGGGGCTCTTGGGATAGTAAAGCGCTCTCTTGGAGCACCCATTCGAAGAAAACGATCTTCTACAGCGGTAGTAGCGCGTGGTCGCCCTTACCCTGAATCCTGTCAGCAATAGCGCGGAAAGAATACCCTTCTTCGGAGAAAGTAAGGGCTGTGACTCATCACGACTTAAATTTCTTGCGATACGTTGCATTTTAAATAAGACTGATCGTACAAGCAATTGTTTGATGACAGCTACACGATTTGATACGTTTTAAATTTTTTTTATTATGTTAAACCAGTTCGGCATGAGTATGCTATTCATAGTTGTGATCACATTCTGAATATAAAACATAACATTAAAGCATTAACTATGAAACTGATAATAGTACAGTGAAATAAAATTATAAATAATTGTTAATCACTAGGTACAAATGCAATTAGATTTTTACTATATAATTAATAGGAAATCTCCGCAAAGCAGTCTTGGAGGAGTCGACGTTTAAGTCTTATATGTATATTTTTCTTGCCTAATTGATGCACTTGCGCACTTGGAAACAACTTTAAATTTTTATAAAATGTCACACAGGTTTTTCTAATGAAGTCATCGATCGTTTGCTGATTTAGTTCGTAATGAATTTGAGTGTTTCTGACAAACCACTCGGCGTTTGATATAATTCGCAGCACTTTGTTCTGGAACACTTGTAGTTTTCTTATTTGTACTTGTGATGCGTTACTCCAAGTCGGGCACGCATAAGTAATTATTGGTCTCGAAATAGAATTGTGTAATAGTAAACCACACTCAATTTTTAACAAACTTTTTCGATTTAAGATAGGGTATAGCATAGCCAGTCGCGAATAAGCCTCGTTCAATTTACGGTTGATATGATCGGTAAGGGACAACTGGTCGCCGCCAACTGGGCGCCGCCAACTGGGCGCCAAGCCAACTCGGCGCCAAGTTATACCCAGGCATAGCGCAACACAAAATTTTACATTTTTACTAAATCCTCAGCAGGATATTATTATTTTGACAAACGCTAGAAAACTTTCTGCTTACAACAAGCGATTTACAAATTTCTAAGAATTTCGTAATGGTGCCTCATAGTACAAGCGGTTAGGTTAAGTTAGGTTAGGTTAGGTTAGGTTACAAAATTTTATTCGGGCTATTGGCCACACTATTCGCACAATTAACTTTAAGTTAAGATTCTAAATATAAATTTGTTAATTTAATAAATAAAGTTTGTCAAAATCACACAGTGTTAATTATGACATAAAAAAGGTAGAGAAAAAGAAATCTAGCACTTAAGCAAAATAATAGAAAAAGGAGTCTGATTTATCGAATAAAGCGAAAAGAAGTTAAGTGTTTTGCAGAATAGCAACTTTCAAAATTTGGATTTTACTTCCCTGGATTTTTTCCTGTGGATTTATTTTAGTATTGTTATTCTTATGGTGTGGATCTATTCCTTTTTTAATTTAAATATTAGTTTTCGGCTGGCGCCGAGTTGGCTTGGCGCCCAGTTGGCTTGGCACCGAGTCGGCCGACGCCCAATCGGCGGTGCCCAGTCGACGGCGCCCAGTAGGCGGCGCCCAGTTGTACCAGACCCTGATATGATAGCCCCAAGAAAGTCTTCTGTCCAGATAAACGCCTAGATATTTAACCGCACTGTCCGCAGCATTCCACTCAATACTTTTTTCATTATTTTTTAGTTGATTTGGCGTTTCATATCGCCTTAGCGTAAAAACTTTGGCTTCTGTTTTATTTACATTAATTGTTAAACACCGTTGTTCAAACCACTTTAGTAATTGATTGGTGCCCTCTTGCAATTTGGTAACAGCGTACTGCAAATTTAATCTTGAGCTATTAATGCAGTATCATCCGCAAACATAGTAAGTTGGATACTAGCAGTTTCTTTAATATCGTGAGTGAAGATGTTGAATAGAGTAGGCCCTGGTACTGAGCCTTGAGGTACTCCAGCTCTAATAGATCACCAAGATGATAGTGCTGAGCCAATTCTGATAGCAAATTGCCTGTCCGTAAGAAATGATATTATGATTTTAAGCAAGTATATTGGTAGCTTAATTTGTTCAAGTTTTAGTATAAGACCATTCAACCACACCGTGTCGAAGGCCTGTGCGACATCCAAAAATAATATCACCGTAAACTTTTTCTTTTCAAAACCTTCTTCAATGATCTGCGACATTCGTAATAGTTGGTGAGTTGTTGAATGGTGATTTCTAAAGCCATATTGAAATGGTGGCAAAGTTGTATTTGCATCTAAGAACTCTTTTAGGCGAGATTGTATCACTTTTTCTAATAACTTGGATATAGTAGGTAGTAGACTAATTGGTCTATAACTATCCGTTTGTTGACGGTTTTTTTTTTCGGTTTGTGAAACAGATGTATATATAAAGTATGAATTTCAACGAAGTAAGGCAGCAAACAATTAACAGATGTATATGAGCCTTTTTCCACTGTAGAGGGAAATATCCTGTACGCATACACGCATTAAATACTATCGTTAAATACACAAGGCATTTCTTAGAAATATTTTTTAAGACAGTATTGGTTATTAAATCATGCCCAGGAGCTTTTTTCACTGATAGACGTTTTAAAATAAAACGAAACTGCAAGTAAATTGTAAATGTGCATGTAAAATTTATTAATTTTTCTTAACAAAGTTAAAGATGTATAAACAGACCAAGAGTAGCATGTGTTTATCAGGTTTGTATCAGACATTCATTCCATACATTTGGTTGAAGTAGATAGCGCATTACTTTTCTTTTATCGCAACATTAATAATTGGTGCATGAATTTCTTGGAGCAGTGTATTTTAGACAGGTAATTATACTTTACTAACTTTTGTTATGCTAAACCATGGATGGCTACTACGTTTTTTCAACTTAATTTAGTGTTCAAAGAGATAATTATTTCAAAAACCCTATAACTTCTTAACAAAGAAAGATAGTAGAGTAGAAAGAAGAGTATAACGACATTCTTCGAGATCACAAAAATATGAAAAGTTGTTTAATTATTAAGAACATAAAACTACACGGAGAGTTCTGAAGAAGGTAGTTTTCTGTTAAATCGTGTAGTCACGCTACTTATAAATGAAACAATATATTTGACGATAATCTTCTTTTCTTAAACTAAAATATGTACGTCGTTTTGCATTATTTTGCAGCAGCATTTATTCATGTTAGCTAAATATATTAATTAATAAATAAATATTCTATTTGATTATAGCAAATGTTTAAACCTCCCCATGTATTGCTTCTTCGGCCCAATTTGCTGTAATGATATAAGAACGAAAGCTATGTGCGATTTAAGGGCTCTCTTGGGATGAATCAATTTAGATGTGTGTCGGATAGCAGCGCCTTTTCTCAATCTTGGTAATATAAGACGCCCACAAATACAATTCCTCGAAGAATACATAGTTTTAATTAGTTTAGATTTGAATGTACAGTGTGACTCACTGGGATTTAGATGATTTTGACGCGTTAATGCGGATGTAAAATTTAGATTAAAAAACCACTGAAATAATGCCGTTTTTATTTATTTAAATATGAATGACAGGTTTTGAAGGGATCTAAAAATTCCAAAGTATAAGGTTTATATAAAGGAGTCTTCTATGCTATAATACTGAAAAACGATGTTTGCCGAGAAATCAGAGGTTACGATGTTCGTCATTCACTTGTACATAAAGTTCAAGAAAGACTTGCCGAATATGATGTAATTATATAGTAAAACCTTACACTAGACCAGTATTTAATTGCATACTTTTATGATTTTATATCTCTAATTTTAAATTTAGTACTAGTGAATAGTCGTCGGATTACCCTATTAAAGTGACGTCATAATTTGTTGGCATTGTGTTACTTTAGTAAACCAGACGACACAAAAAAAAATGAATGACAAGGTAGTATAATTATTATTTTTAAAATTAGTTCTGTCAAAGTCACAAAAATACATATCCTTCTTGATATAATTTTGAATATTTGAATTTTTTGTGCCCATTTCTCTTATTGTTCTCCATAATTGTCCTGTTTATTACCTACATCGTTAATGTCTTGTTGTTATTTGTTTAAATTTCATGTTTAATGTTCATGAAGTTTCGTTCTAAAATGCCGAGATATAACGAACAGTCACAACAGTTGATTTTGAATGTTTTGCAATTTTTGAATAGGAGAGCGAAAGAATACGAATGATTAATTTCACCTACAAACGCTGTTTATTGCGCTTCGTTGGCTTTGATAGTGTCAGACGGTACAATTTATAACCTGAAAAAAAATTGTATCAAAGCAGATAAAGTTTGTTAGGGTCGACCTTACGGGGGGCGAATAAACATTACTGAATTTTATTTTAAATACGGTTGTAGCGCTTCTGCATTTCGTTTATGCAATTCCTGGGTAAACAAACACTGGATCTGATCAGGTGACAAGCAGGTGACATGCAACAGATAATAAAACACAGAGTTTCTCATCTGTCAATAAATTTAATATTGGGCAGTTGTAATCAGCGGGGGGTCCTCCAACCCCCTGCTCTTGGATTGGGATTCGAACAGGATACAGATGCTCATCTGCCGACTAGATGTTGTGACTGCAACCATTTGTAATCATAGAGTAATTACCACAATTATGGATCCAGCCTTTTGGACTACGTCCAGCCAGTCTCTTTGTTATTCCCCCTCAGCTCCACATGCAAAGGAGAGAGTATAATTAGCGATCTTTCCCCCACGTAAACGTCAGCCGATGCCCTCCTGGCATTTATATAACATTCATAGTAATCATCGTGATTCAAATAGGCGTTTTCACGAGGCTACGTCTGCCAGCTGACTACCTTCCAGAATAATTGCTAGGGGAATAATGATTAAGCATGCCTCACGCATTATCTACTTCTATAGCTATTTCGGCTAAACACATATAACATTTCACGGGATATAGACCATAACGTCGCCAGGGCGCCGCTGCCTATATTAGCTGATATTGCCGTTGCAGCCCATCTTTATATATAAACACATAAGTGGTAACACTAAATTCACACATTGCCTCGGCTTAGAGGATAATCGCATCGCAATCAATTAGTAGGTTCGCAAACGCTATTAATTAGTTTTTACGGTAAAGATATGCAAGCTTTCACCTAGCTACCAACAATACTGCTTCTTGTAGACTGATGTTGCCACCCCTTGTTTTCCCACACATTCCACTCCATGGCCTTTCCTTCAAACCTTTATAATTCTTCCCAGCTGTTATAGAGCCGACAGGAGTTATGTATATTTTAGTAAATATTTATTTGTTGAGCGTACATTAAGTAATATTCACAGTAGGCAAAAACCGTTGCCTAACATGTTTATGAACAAAATATGTCGCTGAAAATGAGAGCGTAAAAACGTAAATAACGCCTATATTGAAGAACACTATAAGAGATGTAGTATACAAAATGTATGCCACCAAGAAACACGTAACAATACAAACGTTAAGAGTTTCAATTTTCTACTTCGGTATTATACAGATGGTGTAAGGATACCGTTGCACCCAGTATTTCTACATGGAACATGTATTTTTAGCAAAGGATCGTACAAAAATAGTTGGCAAGACGGCAGTTTGGCAACAGCATCCAACAAAGCGGGAAACAGATACAGGTTCATAGTTGTTCATGCAGGTGGTAGCGAGGGTTCTGTAAAAGACATTTCATTCGTTTTCAAAAGTAGAACAAATAAAGATGATTATCATGTCAGCATGAAAGTAGAGAATTTTGAACGATGGTTTAAAACACAAAGCCTTCATTAATAATTACGAATAACGTTAGCTATTACAACAGCGTTAACGAGGAAATACCTAAAAAATCCTGGTCTAAGAGAAAATTAATTTCTTGGCTAATAAGCAAAAATATAGATTATCCCGAAAAACCAATGAAAGACTAAATTTGGAATATTGTAGTTCTTCGACGAACTGCAAAAACCTACCATTTATACGAAAATGTCAAGAAATTTCATGTTAAGATATTACGGCTTCCGCAATACCATTGTCAATACAGCGCAATTGAAATGATATGGTCAGATTGTAAAAGAAAATACAATCAAAAAATCGATGCAACCTGGTCGTCGCCCGAAAATGTTATAACAACTTGGAGCAGAGTGCTTACAGGAGTAGGTGGAGATAAATGGGATGCATATGTTAATAAAGTAGAAAAAGTTATTGATTCGGCGTGGACTGTTGAATATCCAGAAGATCTCTTTGATATTGAATCCTTCATTATTACTATCGAAGGCTTCGAAAGTTATTCTGATGAAGAACTTGAAGATGAAATTTATACAGTGCACCTTGCCTAACTTTGGAATGTAACAGTCACTGATGACATGATTATTATTGTTATTGCTCATTGTTAAATACAAAATATAAACTCGGAAGCAAATATTTACTAAATAGCAGTTACATAGTGACTAGTATACAGAAATAAAATATATAATTTATTGATGTTCAGTTTTCCTGAACAGTTTATTTATTGTTTTATTTATTTATTTATTTTGAGGAATCTTATGCTGAATTGCAATTCTGGACGTTCAGCCTCATGGTACTATAAAAAAATAAATCATTCTCCCTTGCTATTAGAAACCTCCTAGAACCAGTGATGTCACATGTTTACAGACGTAATATAAAACATACGTAAATATCAGCAACTATGACGTCATTTTAAAAGGGTAATGCGACGGCTATATCACAACAGATAAATTACCTTGCGTCAAAAAAATGTATACAGTACATTTATGTACCAACTATTAGTTTGTAAACAAACTCTTCGGTTAAATAATTCCATTACATACATTTTTCAGTGCATAACAGAACGAATACATGTATGGAAATAACTTCATCATCATCATGATCCTCGTTTGTACCGATTGCGCAGTGTCGAGGCGGTGTGAGGCAAAACTAAGCTAGTTTGTGCTAGGCACAACAGGGTCCGACTTTGCGGGTTACCGTGTTGGTGCGATACTGTGCTTGGCTTGCCTGTTGTGTTTGAATGCTTTTGTTTATGGTCTTGTTACTCCTCTAATGCGACCGTAATACGAGGAGTGCCAATTTGATCCCCAATGGCAAATGGACACCGGGACCCAGTACCGACCACCCAGGGAATTACAAAAATTTCCGACCTTGGAGAGATTCGAATCGGGAAGGGTTTAGACTATTACATCCAAAGCTTGACTTTCTACCACTAAGCAATCCCCGCCCTTGAAAGTAACTTAAAAAATTAAATAAAGATAAGGAATTTACTTAAAAGTTGAAATTGCTAATTACTGTTGCAAGTCGAATAGATATATTATTTCAGAAATACGTACAGCAATAGAAAATTAAAATAACACGTCAGCTGACTTCATACCGTACGACAAGTATGTCCACCTACTTGCTTGCGTCTGCCGTTTGCTCGCAAGTTTTTATGATGGACAATTTATTTTTAAAATAATATATTTTTTAATTCCCCTAAAGAAGACTGGTAGTCAAAGCAAGATTGCCTGTTATATTTGAATAACCTATAGGTTGGTATTTATTTATATCATATATATTGTGTTTATCGAGTATGTATGATCTTTATAAATAATTTCCTATATCATTAAAACTATATTATTGATGTAGAGATACCATTTAAAGTTTCCAAGAATTTTAGGAACATTTATCAATAAAATATCTAATTTTTTTAATTGCTAACGTTGTTATGTATTGTCTTTTTGTTTGTTTCATTTCT
>JABXWE010072275.1:0-12500 GCA_014611495.1 Limonius californicus | reverse complement strand
AAATAAATTTACGGTCACCAATAATTCTGAATAACCCTGTATATATGTAGATAGAAGGTAATTCTGCTACCAGTCTCTGTAAAAAAAATAACTTTATCATTGCCAAGAATTCTAAAAAGAAGAATGTGTTATTTAATATAACTTTTGGGGAATTATTCTACTCGCCACCGTCGTAAAATCAAAATAACAAGTAATAACTTTAAAAAATTATAGGTTATGTTACTACACCATTATACTACTATGTTAATTCATCGTTTTCAAAATTCTAGAAATAAAAGTTGGAAAAAGTTTGGATGGGGTTATTTCAATCAGCTCTTGCCAAAAAATAAAAATATTCATAGAAATATAATACAATAACATACAGTCAAAAATATAAGGTTATGTTACCACATCATAGGTATGCAAGTCTCATGAATTACATTAAACAATTATGCGAAAAAGTCCACATAAGAAAGTGATATTGGTAGTTATTAAACCATACTTGATAAAACCGGTAAGTTTTTGCCCTCAATAGGTACAGTTAAATTTTTAAATCTTGTTAAGTAATGCTTTAATAAATTGTCATCTGGAAGTATAACAATAAATCAGAATATCACAGTGTTGTTAATGGTATGCCATAATTCTAATGCAGTCTAAATGATTCGAATTGTATGAGTTGTAAATGTAAGGCACTCTGAATTTTTCAAGTTAGGCACAAAGCAGTTTGCACAAAGACAGTAGTTTAACAATGAATAATGAATATGCCAGTTGTAGCTTACTGTTATACTAAACCAGCCTCTAGCCTCAACAATGGACGGCAACCAAGGCACTTATACTACAATCCCACAAGCCGCCACTAGAATATGATACAATAAAATTTATTGCTGAAGAACAGCTGTTGGAATATGCGGGGCGATTCGTGTGTTCCTTGAAACTTCAAAGTACATCATATCAATTAGAAAGCATGCCCCCAATATAACAGCTTTCATCTTCACATCCAGATCTATGGGAAACTGTATACCAAAAACATTTTCATCAGTGTACATTTGGTTGCCGCAAGCTAAATACTTCTTGTATGCTTTGCCAAGCTCAGTGCTTCCATCAGCTGATAATATCATGAAACTACCATCCGCACAACAAGCAAAACCACAAAAAGGTCCTTTTATTCGTAGTACAACGTCTCCAACAGAATTCTTAATCACAAATGAAGGATAAAAAATACTCCACTGTTGCTCGATGACTCCAACCACACACCCGGGAGGTGAAGATATTTCCATACTTTGCAAACAACATGGGCAACAACAGTGCTGACATGCCAACGGCCGATTCATACTGATAACCTCATGGCCAAAATTATCCAGGATTTGCATTTCAAATTCTCTGCTCGAACCCCAACAATTCCTTGAACAGGACTCGGACACTTCTGCCGCATAGTAAACTTTCTCTTCACGGCAGTTGGTTATAACGTAGGCATTCTTGCTGACCCATCCCACTACGGTGTCCTTTAAATTAGGTTCTGTGTTTACAATTAACTGATCGATCACAGAAAGATATTCAAGTCCCGGGGGGCAATATGACACAGTCTGGGGCATGCTCATCCAGCCTGAATTCGGGATGCATCCTTCGCTCATGGGCTGAGTTGTAATTGGAGGTCCTTGAGTTGGGGGAAACCCGCCCTGTGCTGTCTTACATTCAGTACTCATTAATGGAAATCCTTCGGGTGACCCATAGTTCGGGTCCTCATAATGATGGCTTCCCATTTTCGCGTTATCAATAATTGCTGCTGTAATTCAAAGTAAAAATAATTATCAATAATTGCAGAAAAGTTGAATAAACTATTATCACAAGGGTAAAATGTACGGAGTTTATTTTAAAAAAATCCTTATTTACTAGCACGACCGATAGCGGTCATTTAATCACTATTCAACAACGTATGGTCAATTGCGCGTCATATTGTTGCAGATTGAATTCAACAGCAGCCGTTCATATCTATCCTTAAGCAGAATATAACCTTGTCGATTTGTTACATAAAATGAAATAAAAGTCGTTTACATACTTTATGTTAAAACTGTACACAAACGCAGCGGATAACGCAAATATAAATAAGGCATGTAAAATTAGTTTGGGAACCTCTTTCCGTGTGCAGTGGAAAATGTGCAAAATGCAATTGCAAAAATAGTAAACAACGCACGGCCTTGGTTTATTTATAAACTCATACATCGTTTACACAGTGACGGATTAAGGCATCTGGAGGCCCCAACCACATGTTTTTAAATACACCCTAAAAGGTTCCTACAAATGTCATTCAAAATAATTTGAAAGGGCTTTAAATAAACTGATATGCATATGCGAGAGCGGACGCTTGTGCTTTAATGATGAAAATGTCAAAACATTTTATAACCTACGCAAAGTTATACACAATATGCTCTAATATAAACTACTATTTTACTTACAAAGCACATTTATTTATCGAAAAATGTCGAAAAAACATTTAAAAAATACACATTAAAATTTAGAAACTGCTAATTATTAACTGTAGATATTTAGAAATCAAATAAAAGGTACTTTTAATTTCAAATTCGAAAATAATATACAGTGTTTCCTTCTAAAAGATTGAGTAATACTTCACGCTATATTTTAAGTGACGACGTGGTTCTGAACAGTGTTGTAACGGATACTTGTTTGTTATAACCTATTGTCCGTTCCACACTTCAGAGTCAGTATGGGCTTTAATGCAAAGCGATGTAGCCATATTTCGGCACAAAACTGTTTGTAAATGAGTTTACACCTGTCAATCATAAATAAATCCTGCTTTTGTATTCCTGAGCGCTTAACAAGTACTAATCACGTACTAATGCCTTTTCCTTTACCAACCACATTTTTGTCAGCGGTATTCAAACAAATTTTTTGAAAAATACGTGCTGGTCATACTCATTAGCTTAAATTTGTTTCTACGTTTTTAGAAAGCATTCCTCGCTGATGGATGGTAGTTTAATTTTTTTTTCATAATATAATAATAAAAACAACCTAAAAAATACATGTATTTATAACAAAAAAACAACAAATATTTTTAATTACACATATAATATTTATTTACACTAAGGACTTAATAACAATTTTGTTTTACATATAGGTAACTACAGGGCATTTCATTAAGTCTGTAACGTATTTTACATTCTTAAACAAATATTTTCTGTTATTCATTGTGGTCACTGCTATCAACATCACTAACAGTATCAATATCACTATCATTGCTAACATTTATAATAATCGGTTCGATATCGTCCAATAAATTGTCCACATTCCACATTTCGGCTTCTGTCTTTATTACGTGTTTTATATAATTTTTCCATTTTTCTGGTGTAACCCTTAAATATGCTTCTGTAATTAACTTTCTTACTTCGTCTTGTTTAAATGTTTTGTTGCGTCCGGCTACATATCTTTTTACTTCACTCCACACCAATTCTATGGGGTTGAGTTCACAGTGGTAGGGTGGAAGCCGCAAAATTTTGACATTGTGCCGTTTTGCAATATCCTCTATTACATAATTATTGTCATAATTTGGCTTGTATGCATTGACGACTTCTAACAGTTCTGCTTTTAGATAATTTTCTTCAAAAGATATATCTTTCGATCGAAGCCATGCCTGAATTTCTTCTTTATTAGATGCGTTGATAGGAACCTTTTCTAATTTCCTGCTATGGTAAGAAGCATTGTCCATTACTACAACTGTTTTTTTCTGGCACGTTAGGAACGAGATGATTTTCGAACCAGTTTTCAAAAGTATCTCCATCCATTTCATCATGGTAGTCCTGAGTGTTTTTCTTTGCCAGAAAAGTTAGTTCTGCTCCATCAATAAAGCCATTTTCGCATCCTGCGTGTAATAGAACAAAACGAGGACCACGAGCTGCAGAAGCTTTTAAACCTGTTGTTAAACCGCGGAGAAATGCATCTCGGTGGGAGTTTATGGATTTATCTACCCATTCTTTCGACACACTATGACCTATATTTACCCAAGATTCATCTAAGTACACTATATTGTAATCTTCTTCGCGATACCGACGAATAGAGCGTAAATAACGATGACGCCATGAAATTATTTCTGGCTTTTCAATTAATACCGCTTTTCCGCCACGCTTCACAAATTCAAAATCCATATCGCGTAACAAACGATATAATGTAGTCCGTGCAAAATCAGGAAAATTATCATCGTTATTTACCACAGCCAATATGGAGTTCAGAGTCGGTGGTGTATTTTCCCGAAAGAACTGATGCACTATCCTACGGACATAGCTTCTACCGCCTTCATCATAAGTATTTTCGCGAGATGAACGAATTTTACAATTCTTAGGCCTTTCCCGTGGTTGTTGCAGTCCAGCAGGTGACATATATTCCTGGCGCACTCTGTAAATTGTTTTCTCCGAAACGCCACTCATTTCACACTAATGTTATTACAGTTGATAGTGAATCGTTACCATTGCGATTCAAGTGATAGTGCACAAGATTCATTATCATCTGCTTCTCCGGCACTATGAGGTGTTGACCACGTTTCCGTTGAATTATTACATGCGCCATTTCCCGTTGCAAATTAGGGGCACAAAATAACAATCAACAACAAAAATGAACAACTATAACAACACGTAACAATAACTAATAACAAAAATAACAATAATCAACAATGAAAGTAACAATGACCAATGCGATAGAAATAATCCGCGATGCAACTCTGAAATACAAACTAACAAAATAAATATAGGGAAACAGCTTAAATATGCATGCACATTAATTACATCGTAAAAATAACATTCCAAACCTACAATACAAATATTTCCAAAATTCCATGTCACCTAATAAGATATGTTAATTACTTAAATACCTTAATTGTGTGCCATTATGCACCATTAGAAAGTAAGTACCTTTAAATTGTTAGGAAGCGTTTAAAGTGCAAAAAAGGAATCAAACACACGATCCATTGACATGGATTGACGGCAGCGAGTTGAACATGTTACGGGCCAAGCATACGATTTCGACGACCCGCAACCCGATGGATGGAAAACGGCCTACCTTAGCTCAGACGAGTAGAGGGAGTTCGTGAAAATCGCTTACGGGAGGAAATCTTTAGCTGTGTACAGGGTAAGTCAAAATTTGTGGGCGCCACCTTCCAAATCCAGCTGATTGTAGGTCCTCGTGGGAGACCGAGAAGCCAACGGCTTACGGAAATGGAACTCACCTTTATTATGCCTCCTCCTGTATATATTTAAGCTTGCAAAATTCGTACACAGTAACAAAAGAGGCAGTAAATTTTAAAACACATATAATGAAATTGTTAAAATGGCGATACAGGAAATGAGTACAAAAAAAGCAATCAACTGTGTTTTTATAGTTTTACAACAAATACTCGAACGTTCGGAAAACATAGCTCGCCGCCTTTGGGCGCACGATATTTACTTTATTCAAATAGCTGCGTGGCCAAAGGCGTCAGGGTTACAGGCATCATACGATATAAACGAAATTACTTTTTACAAATATTAGTGCAAATAAAAACAATCTGCGACTGAAGTCGCTTTTTGTTCCAACAAAACAAAGTTTTAATTCGGTCAAATTTTGCAAGTCGCATGTAAGTTTCTTTTCACCACACACAAAAAAAACTACTCTGTTTTTACCTTAACTTCCGATGAATGGATTAGAACGAGATAGGCACAATGTAAGGGCGATTTCCAGATGCAGGAAAATACGTTGAACGACAGTAGCAGCAAAGGGACAGGTGCTGGGCTTCGAAATTAATCCGCCGAAAGGCGATCGGCCAATTCACAAAGAATTGCCTTTACCGGGATTGAATCCAGTGTTTTCTTTTCTTTATCCGACGGTAGTCGATGGTCTGTTTATACCCCTTGGTAAAACAGCGAGACGAAATTCACACAACGGAAACCCCTCGAAAAAAAAACCCAAAAGCCGCCCTGCAGCACTTAACGTAATTACGGTCCCCGTGGATGGGATCGAGCGACCGGAGATCAGCGAAGGTCTAAGGCTGACTGAATACTTAACGCAACATGAAGCTGCATCACCCCCCAAAAGAAATTGCACCATACCACACCACGACATGTCATGGAAAGTTCTAGAATAAGGGACACATGAGTTCTCGGAAGTGCTTAAGGTCACGCACCAGAAAAACAAGAATCGGCAATTTCGAGCCTATAAAAAGGGAACTGTCAACATAACTCAAACTTAGAAAGACGCAACATAACCAAAACTGTGTTCAAAATAAAACTGCAATTAAAATAACGTTATAATTCCTATGGAGCGGCCATCAAATTACGGAATTAATTCATATAGAGCGGCAAATTTTAACAGAACATAACAAACATTTAAAATTTAATTTTTTTAATATTCCATATAAAGTAGACCTCTTAAAACTCGGCAATTGGTTATCACTAGAGCTAGGATAGTTAGGCAAATTGCCTTGTTTAATAAATGGAAGGATTAAAGGCAATTTTAAATCCGTTTTAGAATGCGTGCAATTCAAAAATGCAAATTTTATTTTGCCTTTCTTGCGTCTTTTTTTTGAATTCTGCCTTTTTTGAGGAATTTCCTGTTTTTCTTGCCTTTGTGTGCGTTTTATGGTATATTAAATTGGAATTTTAAGAAATCTAGTTCTTAAATTTACAATTAAAAAAAAAATTGTACTAGCAATTTTCCAAGAGAAATGCACATTTTAAATTTCTGAAATAAATTGCAGAAAGCATTATTCCCAACCACTTAAGGATAGAGGCTTAGTGGGTTTTACCCTTTATTGTTACCGGCTGAAAATTTCTCAGAAGGATTATTTTCTTGAGATTAATTTTAATGAGGGGACCAGTAGGTATTGTCAGGAGAAAGTTTTCTACTGAATCACCCAGTTTGTCACAATTTTCGAACGTGTTAACGTTAACGCAGTTTCCTTCAATTTCCTCAAGCTTCTTCAGATTTTGTAATGTTTTATTTTTTTCTGTCTTTTTTGGTAATTTTGCCTTTTTTTTTGTTTTTGCCTTTTTTTGCCTTATTTTTGCCTTTTTAGTGCTTTTTTATATCTTTTTTGTTTGCCTTTTTGCCTGCCTTTTCGGGACTTTATTTTGCCCAACTATCCTAGCTCTAGTCATCACTGTTAACGACCGTCAAAATTTTATTTATGGTTAGTATTTCGTTCCGAAACAAAATTCGTGAGCCTACACAGAAATTTACCAAGCCCAGAAATGCAAGTTTAGGAATAAGTTTCGCATATTGTACAGAAAAATTACAATTTGTTTAAAAATAGCACGTACCTTCTTACGAATTGCAAAGAGAACAGCATAATCAATTTCATCTAAAAGTTTTTTTTTGTAACTCCGGGAGATTTTGGAGAAGACAAAGATTTAGTATCCCCAAACTCCCTTAAAGCAACAAATTGTACAATGTCAATCAGTAAAATCTCAGGATTTTCTTCTAAGATCGAATTATACAATTTTACTATCACTTGTTTTTCATTTAAAGTAGTAGGGCGCCCCCTACGATTACACGTTTCTGGAACAAGTTGCTCCATTTTAGGAAAGTAAGCACCAGGCACTATACTAACGCTCCGAAAACCGGTAAGCACTGCTCAAAAAGCACACAAACTTAACCCGGTAATTACGAGTGCAAAGTAAAGGTTTTGAGCGTCAATTACTCCTTAAATAATGACGCATTAGCGTTATCTAGCGTGGACCAATCACAGCGCGCGCTCGGGTAAGTCAAACACGTGCGTTTGTTGACGTTCTAGCTCAATCCTCAACAAATAGAGTTTAGGTGCAGGTACAGGTTACTTTATAAATGTGCCTGAAAACAGTAGCGGCTCGCGGGTAAACAATAGGTGAAGTGATATTATAATAACCCTGATAATAACAAATAGAAAAAATATAATTCAATGTCAACTTACCTAGTTTTTGTAGACCAAGTCTATCCTGCTGTCCTTTAATGCAGCAAAATTATATATTTAGTCTTCGTAAAATGGTTGATTTTTTTATTAATTCTAATAAAAGTTCTTTTTGAATTGAAATATTTGCCAAAGAAGAAAACCTATCTTGAGATACTGCGTTTCTTAAGTACGTTTTTATTCGTTTAAGGCAAGAAAAACTTCTTTCCACTGATGCACTTGTCGACGGAGTAGTTAATATGAGGCAAAACAATTTGTAGGCTTCGGTAAAAATTTCTTTGTTCTCATTGAGATTTTCTAGTAATTCTTGGGTCTGCAGATTGCGGCAACTTTCGTTGGCATAAAAAAGATTTAATGCGTTTTTAAGACGCTGACTCTTTGTAAATATTTTGCCATAAAGTTGATCTAAAGTTTCAAATGCTTTTGACGGAAAACACGACTCATATTGTTCGAATTTCCGATTTCGTAGTATGAGCCAAAGTCATGAATTGCAACTTATCGCAGTCTTGAAACATTACTTCCATTTCCATTGCAATGTGATCCAGTACTTTATAAAACAAAATTCTATATTTTCTTCTAATGTCATTATTTGTAAGGCTAGCTTAGGGCGCTTTTATTTTCTCATGCATTCATACTGTCGTTCCCCCCCTGGAAACCGCTTTCGCATTACTTCAAGGGGGTGCGGGCGTCTTTTGTACACTAAACATTCATGCAACATGCACCCTCAACTTAACTTACCGAAATACGGTCGCCCCAATATGGATTCGATACCTCGACCGATCGAACTGAATTTCGCGTGACCTCGAGTGGCAGTGCGTATCCTCTCTACTCGACCGAGGCCCCACGCTTAGGGCGATTTATGTTATTTCTATTTCCTTAGTCTTTTCAAAGAATGCATCAAAGAAATCGTCATTCCTTTTCCTCTTTAATAGTTCCATAGTTTTATTTACTATTGTAACACAAAAATTAATATCCAATGATTTCTTTTGGAGAACATCAAATAATATGTCAGTGAGAGAGAAAATATTAAATACTGCAGCTAAAAATGTGAATTCAAAATTGTTGAAATCGTTTAAAAACCGATATCAAACCCGGAACATGCAGTTGAGCGGCTGATTGCAACTGAACTCTTCACTTGCGCAATTCACCGTGAACCAATGGTAGATATTGACGTAGGCGTTACCACGGCAACGGAGATAAAATACGTTAGGGGCTGACTCTTCACTACAATTGCGCGTGTGTTGTAGGTAAGATTTTTTATGGTCACTGGTCTTCACGCTCGACGGACTGCATTTAAAATTTAAATTTTAAATACAAGGGGACCAGAAAAAATGTAACGTGTTTGTTTTCACTAAGCTTATTGTATCTACGAGTATGTATGCCATTAATAAACGACTCATAATAGTTGTAATGCCGATAAATAATTTGTTATGTAATTGAAATAAATATTCGCAATTGAATGAACGTTTTAGGTGAAGAGGTACTTCACCTACTTCACTTGACGACCCGCCACTGCTTTCTTTTTTATAACATGGAAGATAGGATTAAATATAGTACGTTTGCAAGATTTTGTACTGAATAATATGTCAAAGAGAAAACTTAATATCAAATATACATGTTTCTATTCGTACATTATACTAATGCCTGTTTGATTAATTTGTAATAATTCATACAGGTCTTTGTGTTCTTCATATTAAAATTGCATTGTTGTATAAGAATAGAAGTGTAGAATGAATAGAATTTAGAACTGACTGTCAACATTTAGTTTGGTTTTCAAGAAAAACTTTGCAATACCAAAGAGCATACAATTACCTAATTATATGCTCTTTGGTAATACACAACATTCCATGTAGAGAAAATTTTTTTTGTAAATAATAATTTCAAGTAAATCTTTGTGCTCATAAGTAAAACGGAAGTCGGTGCAGGTTCAAGAAAATCAAAACGTCTGTACCCAAAGATGATTACATTGAAAAGTACATCAAAAATTACGTAAATCATATTGAAACACCAATACAATATTTTTAACAACAAAGTAGTTTACACTATATAAATGAAAATCAAAAAGTGTGATATTCGCTTCTAATTACCAAAATTGATGCAGATAATCATGTTATAAAACTCAAAATTTTGTAAACATACGGTATTCAAGCAACTCTCTATTTTTTAACACATTTATGTACCTGGATTAGTACCATGTATTTAAAACAAGAAGGGTCAATTCATTGTCTAACACTAAAAGCAGGAAAATTGAGTATTTGCTGTAGATCACCTATCACACCTTTTTCTGCTTCAACAGCTTCTTGGGGTGATGAAAATTGCTGTCAACGCATTTTTTGTTTGATATTCGGGAACACAAAGAAGTCATTAGGCGATAAATCAGGTGAATACGGGCAATGAGACATTAATTCGATGTTTTGCTCTTTCAAATAATCAATTGTTTGACGTGCTGTGTGAGAGCTGGCATTGTCACGATGAGGAATGATGCGACGATATCGGTTATTTTTCCGGATTTCGTCGATGACTTCTGGCAAACAAATTGTTGCACACCATTCAGCGTTAACTGTTCTTCGATCTTCTCTCTAAAGGAATGGTTGCCACATGTCCACTACAACCGAAGAAACAAGCTATCATTTTCTTGGAAGTGCTTCGTGAATGAACAACTTTTGTGGGATTCGGTTCATCTTGGAACACCCAAACAGGGGATTGTTGCTTAGTTTCCGGTTCATACGAATATATCCAAGTTTCGTCACCTGTTACGATGTTGTATACGGATTTTACAGTTCCTCGGTGGAATGTTTTGAGTATTCCCTTACACCAATTAACAGGAGCCTTTTTTTGAGCTTCGGTCAAATTATGCGGAATCCATCGGGAACAGATCTCTTTCACAGCTAAATGTTCATGCAAAATCGAATCTACGTTGGACAATAGACAACTTCTTTATTTTAAATAGAACATCCTGTATATTATTACATCTTTGGATGAAGCTATCATTTTCTTGGAAGTGCTTCGTGAACAAACAAATTTTGTGGGATTCGGTTCATCTTGGAACACCCAAACAGTGGATTGTTGCTTAGTTTCCGGTTCATACGAATATATCCAAGTTTCATCACCTGTTACGATGTTGTATACGGATTTTGCAGTTCCTCTGTGGAATGTTTTGAGTATTCCCTTACACCAATTAACAGGAGCCTTTTTTTTGAGCTTCGGTCAAATTATGCGGAATCCA
Source organism: Limonius californicus (assembly GCA_014611495.1). Taxonomy (NCBI): domain Eukaryota; kingdom Metazoa; phylum Arthropoda; class Insecta; order Coleoptera; family Elateridae; genus Limonius; species Limonius californicus. The sequence continues at coordinate 1,371 of JABXWE010072275.1, read as the reverse complement.
TCGGGAACAGATCTCTTTCACAGCTAAATGTTCATGCAAAATCGAATCTACGTTGGACAATAGACAACTTCTTTATTTTAAATAGAACATCCTGTATATTATTACATCTTTGGATTTCCTATTTTTTATTTTTACGACGAGTTTTAGGTATCTATTGCTACTAGTTTCGGTAATAATTAAATTTCTCTTCAATTTTGAAAAAATGACAATCTATGTTTAACAGTTAGTATCTAAAGAACGGATTATAATTTTTCAAAATTATTTTGCAGTTTACACGATCACATACTCAGGTAAGTGTCATGCCGTTTAAAATTTAATTATATACAGGGTGCTCATAATTTAGAACCACATTCAATAAAATTCAACCTCCTAATATTTAATTTTTTTAATGTTCTTTTTACATTCGAGCTTGTCGTTCAATAACCTTTAAGCGTATGTGCGGTGATATATGACTAGCGGTTTTTCTTTAGAAACTATTTAAAAATTATTAAAAAGATAATAGAAAAAAAAACAGAAAAGTTGGTTCTAAAATCTAATTTATCTTGTTTTAAAAAATATAGTAATGAGTAAAGGATTTTATAAAAGTTCTGTTATTTACTGACATTTTAAACTACAAATATGTGTACGTTTTACCGCACGAAATTAATCAAAAAAGCAACGAACCATCAGGCTTTCCTTAAAAAATTGGTAACTGCCAAGTGCCAACCAACTATGTACATACGTTGTAAGGTTTTATATGACTTGCGTTTTTCGATCTCAAATAGCAGGCTGATCCTCCCGGCCAAAATTGGTTATTTTTTCATTTTTTGGGTGTAATTCATTTTTTTTATTATATGTATTATACATCAAATTACGCGTATTTTTAATATCTACCCCGCTGAATATGTTTCATTATTTAAAAAAAATGTATCACTTAAAAAGTAGACCGCAATCGTTTTATTTTTATTGTTTTTGCATTCTTTGGTATCTAGATCTAAAGATAGCCTTTTGATTTTTTGGATTAACATTAATAATACTATTCCCTAGCCCGCTGAATCTAAAACAAGACGAAGAAAAAATTATTTATTTAAATAAAAGCAAGAACGTAGAGGACGATGTATCTTCATGTCTACGATACTTTTAGAAAAGAAAATAAGCAGACATGTGTAAAATGCTGTACTTGATATAAATCAGTAATAACCAGTTTAAAAAAAAGGTGTATTGTTTAAATAATCACATGTCATTTTTGTATATTTTGCACATTTAGTTCTCCAACTTGGCCGCGAGAGGCGCTGTAGATTGTTCAGGTAGAAACTTCGGTGCAAGCCAACTTTATTACGGTGATGGGTAGATAATCGTTTTATTACCCGGCCATAATGGAACATTTTATGT
>JABXWE010072273.1:0-10660 GCA_014611495.1 Limonius californicus | reverse complement strand
CGGCCCTCTTTTTCATTTCCTTCAGAAGAAGAATGTGATGGTCTGATTCGGAATTTTGTTCTGCCCATTTCAAACAACTGCCAAAACATTTCACTGCTTCTTTGTGAGTCACTCTATGTACCACTTCTTCAAATTCTCCTTCAGATTCTTCTGACGTGGATTCCTTCTGCCTGTTTTCTAGGATGTCATTGTCATTTAAAGTTTCCCAAGATTGTTCTTCTCCCGTTGCCCATTTTATGATTTCTTGGTTAGTAATGTTGCCAGCAATTTCCTTGGTCAATTCTGTGACTTTTTGTATGACTCCATCAATGCTTTCTAATTTACATTTTTGTGCTAAACTCGATAGAGGTATTTCATCTTCTTCTTCCCAGCTATCCATATTTGTATTAATCTCTGTAGTTAAAAGTGGGTTCCAAGATTTTCTTATAAGTTCTTCCTTAACATTTTGCCAGGCCTTGTGTAGACTAAGTACAACATCTTTTAAGTTAATTTTTTTAATTTCTGCAGAAAGTTCTGATGCTTCAGACGCAATAATTTTACTCAAAAGATTCTTTCTGTAATTCAGTTTGACTGCCTGGATTACATTCTGATCCATAGGTTGGATCAAAGGAGTCACATTGGGTGGCAAAAACATAGCAAAGATTTGTTTATCTTCCGTGCACAAATTTTGTGGGTGCCCTGGGGCATTATCTAACAAAAGAACAGCCTTCGCCGGTAAATTCAGTTCCTTCATTTTACGTTTAACGGCGGGGACAAATTCTGTATAAAACCAGTCTTGAAAAATCTCTCTCGTCACCCAAGCTCTCTTTTGGCCTTTGTAGCTCACTGGGATATATGAGTTTCCAAAAGCACGCGGTTTTTTTGCCTTACCGACCACTAGCAATTTTAACTTGTGAGATCCGGAAGCATTTGCGCACGGCATAAATGTTATTCGTTCTTTGGACATTTTTCTTCCAGGCGCAAATTCTTCCGATCTAGGAGCAAGTGTTTTTTGTGGTAACATCTTAAAAAAAAGACCACTTTCATCCGCATTATATATTTGGTCCAACGATAATTGTAACTCCTCAATTTTACTCAGCAGTAGGTTTTTGAAAGGCACCACAGCATTCACATCACTCGACAACTTTTCACCTGTTATAGATAACTGTCGGATTGCATATCTATGTTTAAAGTTATCAAGCCACCCTGAACTTGCTTTAAAATCACCTTTTTCATGAGTTTTGGAATAAAAATATTTAGCCTTTTCGCGTAACATTTCACCTGATATCGGGGTATCTACAAACATTAAACCCGGTTTTTACAAATCACAAACCTAATTTAAAAATTCACGCCTACCTTTAGACCTTTCTTTGAGAAACCATGTGTAAACAGCTTTATCTACTTCAGGAAACTTACTGAACTTTAGCGTTTTTCGTTTATTTCCACTCCTATCAGATGCCATAAAATGATCAATTATCTTGGGCTTCTTTTTTTTATGTCGCAAATTGTAGCTTTTCCGACATTATATTTTTTTTGAGAGATCTGTAACCGTAGCTCCGGCTCTAAACTTTTAATAATATCACATTTATCTTTTATAGATAACGTAAATACGTTTGCGTTTTGAAGCCATTTTGGTTGTTAGCGTATGTGCACAATCGTTTCGTGAGACAGACTGAAACCAACGAATATTTGCTGAAACAGAAACCGCCAAACCTTATCAACACGCGTGCTGATCAGCATAATCGGTATCTATGCCTGTGCAAGCGAATTGAGTTTGGCCTTGCGTCCATATTAATTTTTGCCGCGGCAGCGAAGCTTTTCCACCAGTTGTTCGGATTATCAAGATTTGTTCGGATTATAGCTTCGAGCGTTCGCGATTCGGATTAGCGGAGGTTCGGATTAACGCATGTTCGGATTATCGAGGTTGCACTGTATTTTCTTAGTTTTAGTTTGTTATTTCCCATCAAATATATGCAACTACTATGCTATCTCACAAGATAACGGTCAATCAGAAAGACACTCTGCTTAGTAAATTTTTACAGGAATAAAAGTATTTACGCTTCCGTACTTTCAAGCACCCGTTAAGCTGTAGGTCCCCTATGAGTCTGGTAGTAAAGACATAAGCGAAAATACCGTCTCTAAGTGATGAAGCACTTAAAGAAGAAGAAAAATATCTTTAACTCCTTCTTGCCAAATATATGGGTTTGTGGATTACGTATAAAATAAAATGTATAATCAATTTCAAATTCTTGTAGTACTGTTTTATTTCTATTACTTGAGATTAAAATCTAATTGTGGAAATTCTTAAATTTGATATGTACTAAAATATGCTTATTGGAAACCTTCTAAAACATCAACCAAGACCTTTTAAACACCAAGGGTAGAAGGTAGCAAACTAAAATTTCAAAAGGCATCTCTTTGAACTGTGGAGATTATAATTCTATTATTACCCCCCTCGCATTTTGCCGAGTGAAAGATTTCCAACACAAGTATTCTTGTTAACATATTCTTAATGCTGTTGACTGTTAACTAAACTTTTATAAACAATTTGTGCACAGAAAAGCTCCCTGAAGGTTTTCTCTGGAGACAATATCCCATTCTGCTATGATTGTAAATCTAGGTTAAGATAATTTGCAGAAACTGTTAAAAGAGTTTTCACAGAGAACATATTTTTCAGCCCTATTTTAAATTACGTGTATCAACGTCGCACTGGCACTGTACCTAGTCGGCAACCCTGGATTCGTATTAAAGGCTCCAACCTTGCAAAAAATGGAATTCCATCTAAATCTAAATTTTTTTACTAGTATGGTGTCAGACAAAGTCGGGCGTTAATAAGTCCTGTTTTTCATACAGTAATACTGTCTTACTTTAGTTTATTAAAAACCTAAAATGTTATACTTACTTCGATTAAATCTGCATTGTCTTGATCAGCCCAATATTTCGCAATGCTGCCACATTTAAATTAAACGTAAGTTTCGGTATCACAAACACATTGCAGGGTATACTAAGCTTAGGTAGATCATTAAATAATAAAGCGAGAGAACTGTTTAAGCCTGGCCCCTCCACTATTTAAACTTTAAACTGTAATCGGAATAGAGATACAGTCGCATCTGCCTCCTGAAAATTTTCTTCAGAAAAATCCAAAGGAACTCAGTCTCTGTACTATCTCCTCCAATTTGCTATCGCCTACCCTGTTGCAATATGAATTACACTATCACCGTGATATAGTGGGCATCCTTATCGACGGAGACCCTTAAATCTCATCCCCGCTTCCTTATCCGTTCAGAAGATACAGGAAGAAAAGTATTTATCTTTTGGGGATTTTTTCTTAACTCCGGTGAATTCGGATGCTAAAATTCTGTGGTAACTATTATTTTTAATTGAGTAATTGGGTTATGCTAAATTCGGTTACATACAGTGAGTATCTAAACTTTATATCAAACAAATTCCAAGAATGTTCTGTTTTGTGTGCCTGTTTGAGAATAATTAACTTAACTAGAGATTTTGATTATTTTTATTATAAACAATATAATAATATTTGGAGTCTTGTCGTTTGCTTCATTACGTATAACAAAGACATTTTTGGTTTTAAATGCATAGGCATTTCCATAGGTAAAGGCTTTATGCATATTTCAATACCATTGTATAATGATCCTACAGCCAAACTGAATAAGCTTAACTACGAATATTTTGGGACAAAGCGATGTAATATTTAATTCATAATTTTTATCTGATAATCACATAATGCTGAAATTTTTTTCCGTATTGTATAACATCCTGTGGCAACTATTAAATATATAACTATAACATTGGAAGTATTTAATTGCGGTCAAATATCCGTTAGACAATGAACAACCATCTAGTTGCGCAAACGTGAATAATGTTCTTCCGCCCTAATTAAAACTAAATTAATATTTAAATTTTTAATGCGCTCTCTGCATTCTCAATTCTAAAGTCTTGGAATAGTTCTAACAAGTTTTCATTAATAATTACAAATGCAGCGGAACTCTCCTCAAGCATTAATTAGCGTCTGGATAGTTGGAGTATTGAAAGTAATAACGGAGTTTTGAGTCAATTATCCCTTAACTCGGTTAAAAAGCGAGAAGTTTCCTTTGCGTGTTTTCGAGAGCATAATTTAAAATTTCATCATCTGCTTTCCCCGATATTGTACGCGAGAGGGTAAAATTTAAACAGTCGTCGGAATCCAAATTGAGTGATCGGAAAGATCATTAAGCATTCCCTGAAAGAAAATCGAACAAAAAGTAGGTAGAAATCCTGGGAATAATGTAAAAACTCGCGCGGAGCTTTACGCGGAGCAACTTTCCATAAGTAGTAAAAAAGGAAAGCTCAGCCCGGAATAATAAGAACGTTTGTATAAATAATGAATAATCGATAGAGAGGAGCGGTGGTCCGGGCACGGCTTTACTCCAGATATCGACTGGGCCAGTGATTGTGGTGGTCCCTGGCACCGGACAGGATTGCAAATAACTACGGATTACAAGTTCACGCATATCACGGTCATTATCAACGCCCCCCGGTTTACGCGCCCGAAACTCCATTCATCCGCCTGGAATGGCTACTTGCCCTGCAAGAAAAGAGCGAAAAAATCGAGAGACCCCGCCATGGCGCACTAAATTATGCCCCCGGAGTTAATCTCCAGGTCAAACTTTTCCCTGACACGAGCTTTGTAATAAATGGTCGGCGTCTTTTTGCAACTACAAGCAACTTCACCAAAAGTTAGTTTAAAATTACAACCGCTAAAGCCTCTTGTACTGAAAACTCGTATCTGCCCTGACGATGTTAGTTTCAAGAAGTTTCGAAACTTCGATAACACCTACGCCGCTAAAAATTGCAATTTTATTCTGGAACTTATCCTGTTGGTTGATGGCCACAGGCAAAATAAAAACAGACAGATAAGTATGAAAAAGCGATACAATTATTTTCTCTATTTTTTACACAACCCTTTGGGACTAATGTTCACTTATAAATTGAAATTAGAAGGGGTGCAGTTTCAGTTTCCAGTTAACCGAATATAAGATTCCTATTTCAAACGTAACGATTGATTTTTCGAAGATTCCGATGCGACTTCGAATTTTCGTTTTACTATTTACCCTACATAATCACATAGTAAACATCTGACAGTAAGAGTACACCGAAATGAAAACGCAAATTGGCATATTTTTATTTCATACTTGGAGTATACAGAATTTTAAACTACAATGTGCATTAATTTCCAGTTACGTCAACATTTCACAAAAAAACACACTTGCAATTCAAAACGTTTCCTTTTTAGTAACCTCGCTCAATAAACATAAATGTGTTTTTATTGGGAAAAGAAAGATTATTGCGTCTAGTGGAAGTATATTTTTTGAAAAAATGTTTGGAAACAAACCCTTTACACCATTAAAATGGTGCTGCACATGATGTCTAGTTGGTATACTGCAATAATATCAATATATAGGTTTCTCCAAAACCGAAAGTAGAAATCAGTTTGTAGGTTACAAAAATTGTGACAGAAATACCAATTTACAATAATACTTTATTTATGACAATTTTATGGGCCTTAATAACCATTATTTTACCTTATTCCAAGATAAATGAATTATAACGCCAGGGATTCCTACGTAGACATCGTTAGGAGTGGTGGAGTTAACGTACATGCGGTAACAGCTACACCGCCAGGCGTACGCGAAGTATGTGTAGACTAATTTGTTTACAGTTTTATTTAAACAATTGTAACCCTTGCCAAGATGCCAAGAAACGGCATGACACTTTGCAGTAAAATTGCCTTGATGGATAAAACTAAAAGCCAACCATTGAACACAAGTCATTGTCGGCTCGCTGAATTAACTGTTGTGTTTTGGAACTTATTATAATTTTTTATTACAGAATTTATATTTTTTTCTTTACTTTTGTGTGGAGCTTCGCATACAGTAGTCTGTTAGGAATTTTGTTTTTACAAAATTCTGTGTCGTGTCATACAGAATTCCATGTGCAAAATATTACACAAAATTTTGTACATTGATACTCTAAAATCTATAGAATTTGGTTCAAAATCTGCGTCGTTGTAATGCGCAAACAAGCAATGTTTAGTGTTCATCAATGATCACAGAGGGCAGAGAAGTAAATGTTCCACCACGTGTTTATGCCGCCGCGCCGGCGCTAACCCGGCTCACACTAAATATAAGTTATAAACATCAGAAAACGTCCTTAAAAAGGCAGAAAAATAATACAATACAAGACACCAAGAAATTAACAAGATTCGTGGTTATGTGGATAACAGTAAACAATTATTATAACACTTTGTTAGAATCCTACATTATCCACAGTCACATGGATATTTTGACAGTTTTCTCATAGATGTCAACGTTAGTTTGACCTGTCTGTGTATGGTCACTGACAGAATTTCTCTCAAAATTCCAGTTCTGGCCATACATGTTTTGCAGAATTTTGTGCAATTCTATTCAAAATTTCATATAATATTATGTCGTATAACATCAGAAAACCTGCTCAAAAAGGCAGAAAAATAATACAATATAAGACGCCAAGAAATTAACAAGATTCGTGGTTATGTGGATAACAGTAAACAATTATTATAACACTTTGTTAGAATCCTACATTATCCACAGTCACATGGATATTTTGACAGTTTTCTCATAGATGTCAACGTTAGTTTGACCTGTCTGTGTATGGTCACTGACAGAATTTCTCTCAAAATTCCAGTTCTGGCCATACATGTTTTGCAGAATTTTGTGCAATTCTATTCAAAATTTCATATAATATTATGTCGTATAACATCAGAAAACCTGCTCAAAAAGGCAGAAAAATAATACGATATAAGACGCCAAGAAATTAACAAGATTCGTGGTTATGTGGATAACAGTAAACAATTATTATAACACTTTGTTAGAATCCTACATTATCCACAGTCACATGGATATTTTGACAGTTTTCTCATAGATGTCAACGTTAGTTTGACCTGTCTGTGTATGGTCACTGACAGAATTTCTCTCAAAATTCCAGTTCTGGCCATACATGTTTTGCAGAATTTTGTGCAATTCTATTCAAAATTTCATATAATATTATGTCGTATAACATCAGAAAACCTGCTCAAAAAGGCAGAAAAATAATACGATATAAGACGCCAAGAAATTAACAAGATTCGTGGTTATGTGGATAACAGTAAACAATTATTATAAACTTTGTTAGATCTACATTAAATCCACAGTCAATGGATATTTTGAACAGTTTTCTCATAGATGTCAAACGTTAGTTTGACACTGCTGTGTATGGTCACTGACAGAATTTCTCTCAAAATTCCAGTTCTGGCCATACATGTTTTGCAGAATTTTGTGCAATTCTATTCAAAATTTCATATAATATTATGTCGTATAACATCAGAAAACCTGCTCAAAAAGGCAGAAAAATAATACGATATAAGACGCCAAGAAATTAACAAGATTCGTGGTTATGTGGATAACAGTAAACAATTATTATAACACTTTGTTAGAATCCTACATTATCCACAGTCACGTGGATATTTTGACAGTTTTCTCATAGATGTCAACGTTAGTTTGACCTGTCTGTGTATGGTCACTGACAGAATTTCTCTCAAAATTCCAGTTCTGGCCATACATGTTTTGCAGAATTTTGTGCAATTCTATTCAAAATTTCATATAATATTATGTCGTATAACATCAGAAAACCTGCTCAAAAAGGCAGAAAAATAATACAATATAAGACGACAAGAAATTAACAAGATTCGTGGTTATGTGGATAACAGTAAACAATTATTATAACACTTTGTTAGAATCCTACATTATCCACAGTCACATGGATATTTTGACAGTTTTCTCATAGATGTCAACGTTAGTTTGACCTGTCTGTGTATGGTCACTGACAGAATTTCTCTCAAAATTCCAGTTCTGGCCATACATGTTTTGCAGAATTTTGTGCAATTCTATTCAAAATTTCATATAATATTATGTCGTTTTACACTAGATTTATAGGCACCTCTACTGCACCGACGATATACTGGCAACCTTTGCATTGAATATTGAATATTACTAACGACGAAAATCAAGAATAAATAATAAAATAGCGAACAAAAACATATTCAAAATTTAAACATTACTATGTTGCCTACTTTAGGCGTAGCACGTGAAGAGGAGCTTTGACACTAATTAGTAGGTCTTCTTTATTTTTCGTTAGTATTGTAACCAATAAAGCAGCAAACGGAAACAAAAATGTGAAATTTAATAAACCAAATGGCTGTTTTGTAAGCAGTTGGATGGAATATAACTGATTTGCTGTTTACTGCTACAAATAAAAAGGTATTAAACAAGCCTACATACAAATTGAAAGAGGAAAATTGACTACTAATTTTATGAATGGTTTGTATATGTTACGGACAAAGACGTAAAGTGGACATTGGCTGGACAATAACATAAATGTCCAATTTTCCTGGCCATTAACGCTATTGCCCGAGCATTGACGAGATCTAATTTTAATATTTACATCCTTACCCGGTCATTAACGATGTTAGGCAAAAGCCACTGGACAATGTTGACGTCATGAAAATGTTACATGTAAATATGTTAATCCAGTAATTAAGCGCTAGAAAAAGTTGGTAGCATATCTAAAAATTACGAATAAGTAAACATTTAAAAAAAAATTCCTTTTGTTTGAGGGAATTATTATCGTCGTGTTTTGTTTGTATCATGAAGTTTGTATTTTCAGGAAATCGACTGTGCGTTTCACTGAGATCCACGATAATTTTTTGCATTTTATAGTGTGGGTGGTGGTAGTTCAGTTGGTAGAGCGTTCAGTTTCTGAGCAAAACTTTGATTCTGGCTTGAGTTAGACTCCCTAATATTGTCAAGTGGCTTATAAAAATCTTGTTCTGCAACCCACCACACAGAATTTCCCAATCTAGTTAGCAACTGTGGTATATTCACTTTAATGCTAAATACCTTCTCTGAAATTTCCGACGTTCGGATTCGACATTAAAATGTAGCTCCCCTTGATTCTACCTTAGCGCCGATGATGAACACGTGGCAGAGAAGAGGCCGATGACCAGCAGTGGGACGAAAAAGGCTGTTGATGGTAATAACTTCCTAACCTGATCTTTAAATGAAATGCACGGACATCACGAGGGCGGTCACAAAATAAACAAAGAACATAACCTAACTTTTTATTCTATCATCAACAATAATCATATAGCTCGGACAATGTTGTAAAAACCACATTTGAATTATTAATTGTCAACAACGCCCAATTTACATGACCAGTCACATCATTGGCCGGCCATTATCGATGATGCGCGACTTAATAAGGTATTATCGATACTGATCGGCCAACAACGTGATTATACGGATTTTCGTCATTGTTCGTAACATATAAACTCAAGTTGCCCTTAGTCTGCCTGTACGTCATCAGTTATTTGGTGACGTCACACCTTACTACGTTTATACAGCGAAAAATGCAGGTATGCAACCAAAAATCTTAAACTGTACGTCACATAACATGCAAAGCACGAATTCGTTTTCAGAGCGACATTTGAACATAAAAACAAGGCGCGAACGCGAAGAAATCAAAATCCCTGGTTTTTATGTAGTGTAGAATTTTACACAGAAACTATGAAATATTAAAAATCAAAATCATAACTGTTACAACTGCGTTTCACGACCTTCCGAATAAACATGATTCTACTCCGTCATGTAACAAAATAAATAGATTTTTTTAGTTTTTTAGCACTTTCTCCCTCTCTCTCTAAGTCTTCAGTCTCTTGAATTCCACCGCCACGCGTGTGCGACCTATGTGTAGATTAATTTTTTTACAATTTTATTTAAACAATTGTAACTCTTGCCAAGATGCCAAGAAACGACATGACAGTTTGCAATAAAATTGCTTATTGTAAATTGGTATTTATATCACAATTTTTGTAACCTACAAACTGATTTCTACTCTCGGTTCTGGAGAAACCTATATATTGGCACTATCAATACTAAATAATAAGTAACTGATGACGTGCACGCAGACTAAGAGCAACTTGACTTTATACATGGTATTAATGCTACACTGTGTGCCAAACATTAACTTTTACTGAATTTTTGTATATGACAATAAAGAGCAGTGTATACTGCATTCACCTGTTGTTAAGTGTGAAGTAGTGGGTCAGTTTTATTTTCAATTGCATCGCATATATATTTATGTGCTATTTTATTGTTAGGACACTAAATAACAGTAAAGATGACCCCACTTTTATGGTTAATGTTTCTTTTTGCCTACAGGGCGCGCAGTGAAAAGTTTATTTTATTTCTCAGTTATTTATTTTTGGAAGATTTTTCAAAATGGTCAGTAAGCAATCACTACAGTTGGCACTATTTTGTTGTTAGTGCTCTTTTTACCTGTCTACTTTAATAAGTTATTGATTGTATATATGTGTCCATACAACAACGGACAATGGAATAAAGTATTCCAGAAAATAAAAGTTAAACTAATCCAGTGGCGGCTCGTGAGTTAAGAAAGAGGGTGGGCACAAGAAAAAACTTACCTATTTTTTGTACATAAAATCCATTCTCCTATTTTTCATGTTGGAAAAGACGTCTATGACTTTGTTGTCAAAATCCGGGATAGACTGGACGAACTTCTTTTCTATTGATAGGACCGCCAATGCGTT
>JABXWE010072258.1:0-17877 GCA_014611495.1 Limonius californicus | reverse complement strand
TCTGTACTATTTTAATGTATTGCAAATTCCCCAAATTATTAAAAATACCTTTACCAATCAGGATTTTTCTCAAATTAGTTTTGATACAATTGCTCTGCGTTTGCAATTAATTTAAAATTTCTAGTATCCTAATGTTAGTAGCCGTTAGCAAATCAAAAGTAATTACAGCTGCATTTTAAATTATTTCTATCAGTGTAGATTTTGACTTGAAAGTCGAACAACTTGACCAATTTTAGGAGCCATAAATAGTTTAAATTCTTAGAAGTTAACATTAAAAATTTCAAATAAATTAATTTCAAGATATTTGAGTAGAGACTGATCTCCTTGTACGGCTTTTACAAATTAGAAAAGCATAAATTATAAAGCGTCTAAATTATTAAGTGTCTTCCGTACAAATTAAAATTTATAGCAAATTAATTTAGATTTTTATTTTTATATAAATACACATATATTTAAGAATTAAAAATTGATTCAATTGATAACTTTTAGTTGACATATGTTTGTATAAATATATTATTTGAAAATCTGGTATCAGTTTCTAGGCATTATAACTATTTTAAATTGTTAGAGATTACCATTCCGAACAAAAATGTCTAGTAAGTTAATCTTAAGTTGTCATATCATGGATCTTTTTGTACTGCTTTTTACAAATTAAAGATGTCTAAATTGTTAAGAGTTAACCGTTAGGAATTACAATTTCTAATGAATTAATTTTGAGCTAATCCGACGTTTCTTTAAGCAATAACTCAGAAGTGTCCCTAATTAATAAATTTCGTATAATAAACAAATAAACACGACAAAATAATTGAAAGAACTAAACTCTAAACGGGTAATTACCCAGGAGATCCAGTTCAAGAAACATTTATTACAAAAGCATGCAAATAAGCATAACGTAAAATAATATTTAAACCGTAAGTGTAAAACTTATACATATTTCTGTAATGTAGTACCATATGTAAGTATAATGTAAATGACTAAAAATGCTTACTTATTTGAGTGAATTATTCATTATCAGCGCATTATCTATGCTTTCTTAACTTGAAGGAAGCTATAAATAATGTCCATAAGTAAGCAAGAATTTTAATTTTATTTATGCGCCGGAGTACTATTTAAATGGGTTTGTTTTGAACATGCCTGCATTTGTAATTATTTAAAAACAACGTTTCCAAATTTAAAGTTTTGAAGTTTGCCCCAAATTTTGTATCTCTTTGCTCATAAGGCATTATACAAAATACAATAGCGTTAAAAAATCCTACATCACTTTAAAATTTGAAGAAAATTGAAGTTCAAACGCAATCTTTCAAACCTTCGTCAGCTATTCGCAGCTTTCGCAAACACACAGTAGAAATTGTGGTTAATAAAGAAACGCAATTGGAATTAATTAACACAAAGTTATACTAATTTTAACAGTTGATTAGACAGTTGTTGTTCTTTCCGAGCTGTCAGAAATGAATTAAAATTCTGTTGCTATTTTATTTATGGGTTTTCTTTTATATATGAAATTTAATAGCTTCTGCAGCATGTTCTTTATTGGATTTAGGTCTGGAGATAGCGCTGGGCTCTCCACCTGTCGGTTTTATTAGTTTCATATACGATTTAACCAGTTTTGCTCTGTGAGAAGGAGCATTATCGTGTCCAATTTCGCTTTATTTCGAAATATAAGCTAAGAGAACTTCCCAATCCTATGCTAGAAGATGCAAATTGGTGCTCAATCAAATATTAAAATAAGTTTAAGTATTATCAACATTTATAATTTTATAGTGATTAACTGCTTATTTGATATAAAGAGTGAATTAAACTTGAATTTTTAAAGTGAAGCCAGACTTTTTAATACCGCTGTATAACCTGCTCGTTGTTTTCAAATCATAACTGGAACGTTTGTTCCCAGCTTCGTGAAATCGCAGCAAGCTACGTCCACGGCCTGCTGTATAATCCGGCGATAAATCATACTCCGTCACTCGTTTTGATCTGAGTTTCAATCGTATTTCGCGAAGTTTCCCTATCTTCGTTCCTGTCATTTCGCAGGAACGACTGGTATAACTCACGGCACAGAAAACCGCTGCCACTGTATGAATATAGCTCGCTCGGACGGAACATAAAACGAATTTGCTTTTAATTTGATTAGATGGCATGTATTTCGGTTAATTAGGCGGTGCAAGAAGAGGGAAGGTCAAAAACTCGGAGGCAATTAATTTGGGATCTGCCAACAGTAAAAGTTTCGCTTTTTACGTGACGGAAACGTTTCAAAGGAATTCTAAAATTATTGAAACTTGATACGGCGATAAAACCAATAATAAACGCCGTTTTAAAATATCGTGCAATAAAAATCCTCAGAGATCTATTTTAATTAGCGCATAAATTATGTGAAGAATACGGACATTAACGTCCACTATCAATTTGAACAAATTCGAAGCTGTTTTATGACAAAACGTTTACAAAATGTTTACTGTATTAAATCTACACTTTTAGATGGAACACAATCATCATAAAATTAAACTATTATTACCTGGAAAAGTACGTATAGGTCACTAAACAACTCCGCTTAGGTAAAGTAAAAAGCTATTGATTGATTGACTGATTGACTGACAACATACGAAGTTGTTAATATAATATTTCAGTTGAAAGAGCTAATTAACTTGTAAAATCTGCCATTATCAATAACACTCGTATGTTTTTGTTGCGGTTTATGCAGGATGGTGCTCCACCAAATTATCATATTTTATTATTAAATGGAACACAATCATCATAAAATTGAACTATTATTATCTGGTTGTTCGCCAAGTCAACAATTGAAGTCCAATAAACTGGGTAAGGTATCAAACTTTCATTGTTGACTTAGTGAACAACTTATTTTCAAAGGTATCTCTTAGCCAAAGTTTCTTTTGATACTACCTACAAGTTTATCAGTTCCTACCGAAGATGGCAACTTAGTTACCGAAATTCATATTTAGGTGTCTTGTGGTGGGAAATCGTTTTCATAATGCTTTATATATTTGAACCACCGTCTCCATTAAATTCTATCACGTATCTACCACTTTTTTTTCTGTGGTGTCAGTTCCTACGATATTGTTCTAAAAAGATTACATAAAAGTTATATCAAAGTATTACATTAATCCCATTCCTCATAAAATTTCCTCTTTTTGTATTTTTTTTTCTTAACTTTTACACAGCTATTGATTTTATTATTTGAGAGTTTTCCACAGCCCCAAAATTCCATTACCATGCTTGCTCTCAAGACAGGTTTGCTAATATTTCCTATTCTTCAATCAATTATCTCTTCCTACGGTGTTCTGTATGAAACTTATTTTTACTGTATGAAAATACTACAAACTAAGCCTTTGATTATCTAAATTTTCGCTGTGATATTCTGATTCGTTGCCATCCATTATCTAGCTGTATATCGAATTTTGACAGTTCAAATTGACCACAACAGGTTAGATCATTCTCATTCTATAACGATTACTAAACCAGATTATTTCTGGTACAATTATGGTTATGCTAAAATCATCATATTTTTGTATTTGCTAAAAAATTCTCATCTCGAAATTAATTTATTAGTTTCCTTTATCAAATTAATTATAGTATTTTCCTTAAAAAGAATCTCCCTCGGTGTGAAATCAATACAGGTATTTCCTTTACAAAACTATGGTATTTTAATTCATAAATATCCGTTCTCTGGCGACTAATCGAATCTTAATAGTTCTAGTTTGCTCAAAGTAGGTTAGATGTTCCGAAATCCCATAGAGATCTCCAATCAACGTCCTTTCGGGCTGCAAAATTCTCACACTGAGCACTAATAGCAGGAACACGAGGCAATAAATAAGCCGCAAAAACTACATCAAGAGTGCTTTAGGTGCTTCGTCCTCCGGCCTAATGCAGTCAGTATATTGACATCAGCTGCGGCTTCGTGAAAAACCGACTGCATTTGTTTAGAAAGTATCATTTTGTAGTGTATCATTTACGGTACATTAACGAACCGCTAAATAAACATATTTTACTTCCACAAAACAGCATTCGAAAACAATTCATCACTTAGAAATTTGGCTCCCCCAGCCGAAGCAAGTCAGGCGCAACGCGGGCTAACGTGTGTGCCCTTAGTGATTTATAACGATTTAATATTTATTTTGATGGGTGAAATTTGGCGTTACTAACACTCGGTGGAGGGTACGGCCAGCTGCTAAATTATATTTAGTAGCAAATAAAAGGCGCTGCCACCATTCTTCTGCGCTGCTTGACAAGGCTCACTTTCGCTCGCCCAAGATTTAATTTTGATGGCACTAAAGGTTTTGTCCCTGAATGGGGTTTTTACTGCTTTTCTATTCGGCTGTAAAGAACACCGTATACCACTTGGATTATTTATTTAGTGTAGGTAAATTCTATTATGCGTTTGCCGCGTCTACGGAATATATTTATCTGCGGATTATATGGGCAGTTCAGAAACTGTCACAGCTTTGCAAATGTTAGCCCTACACGGTCTCCCTTTTGGGCGACACATAAATAACCGTTTTATTATTCAGAATTTATGGTAAAATTAATATTAGGCGCTAGGCTGCAGGCAGTGGGTAAATTGTTAGTTTGTACAATATGATTATAAATAAATTAAGCTAAATATAAATACGGACATATCACAAGTACTTAATTCAATTGAGAAATTAGGTAAATATTACACTAAAATAAATATATACAAAGCATAGAGAATATTTAGAGATTAGTATGCACAAACAAAGTTTAAAAAAAAACGTGCGTATTATTGCGGCAGAATAACGGGAGTTTAATACAAAAAATATAAAAAATTGTATTTTCTTTGAGTATTTTGCTATCCTCTTTAAATCTCTTTTTTAAATTAGCGTCTATTAAGATTTAAATTTAATGAATTGGTGTATTAAAATTTCTGTATGTAGACGTACTCGCTTGCGACCAGAGCCGTAGTTCCCTAAATAGCGTAGCGGCCTTTTGAGTTCAACATCAATAATTCTTTTATTATTTACCAATTGCGGAAAAATGTCATGTTTGGGTATCATATTAGACTAACTGCAGAAAGTTGTCAGTTTATACGCTAATGATATAGACAAACTAGCTTAAATGTCAAACTGGCCAAATAATAAACAATTAACACAGGCAACAAAAATTTAAAAAAGCTGATCTGGAAAATATTGCATTAAAACTATACAAGATATAGATATTTGTAGATTAGTACAAACAAAACAGTATTTAATACCGTGCGTATTCCTACAACCGAGCCATGGGAATTTGAGTAAAATACAATATAATTATAGTAGTAAATTCAAATATACAGTTTACCAACATTTACAATCATTGTTTTTTTAAACTTTACCACAATTTAAGTTTAAATTTAATTATTTAGTCTATTAAAACTGTATGTTGAAGTACCCGCTTGCGACATGAGCCGCGTTTGCTTCAATAGCGTAGCGGCCTTTTGAGTGAAACATAAATAATTATTTAATTATTTTACATTTGCCAAAAAAATTGTATTAAACTAACTGGAGGAAATAGTTATGCGGTAAGATTATAATAAACTGTCCTAAATGTAAAACTGATCGAATAAAAATAACTCAAATAGTGTATAAAAATTAAAAATATATTTTACATAAAAAATATGCAAGTTATAGAAACGTCTTTCAATATAATTATAGATTTATATAAAAAGAACCTTTTAAAATATTTAACACCCTGAATACCTATTAATGCAACCGAAATATGGGAATTTGAGATTGTATACTCTCTGAATGTTTTGCTACTCAACCCAAATGCAAATATTTTTACTGCTCATACGAATTATAAAATTAACTATCTGAGAATATCAAAATTTTCAGTATGTTGACGCACTCGCTTGCGACAAGAGCCGCACGTTGCCTCGATAGCGTGGCATTAAAATATGCAAGGTATTGAAATATATTACAATATATTTTTATAGGCTAGTCCAATAAAAAGCGATTAAAATATTTTATACCGTGCGTATTACTACAACCCGCTTAGCATACAAAATACAAAAAAATGTATGTTTTCTGAGTGTTTTGCTATTCGTAATCACCATAAATGCACGGTACTTTTTCTCTAAATCACCTGATATCTTTTTTTAGACTTTCCCACTAATAAGTACCTATTATAAAATATGGTATTTGATAATATTAAAACGATCAGAATATTGACATACTCGCTTGCGACAAAAGCCGTGGTTACCTTAATAGCGTAACGGCCTTTTGAGTTCAACACAATATATGTTTCAGTACTCAACATTTACGGAAAATTTCATATAAGTTGCCATATTACACTATCTGGACAAAATGGCCAGGTTATATACCGATTTCTGTACTAACTGGACAAAATGAGAACACAACCAACTCAAAAAAAATCAACTGGGCTAAACGGACAATAAACAAATGTAGTATTTACCTGCGTAGCAAAGATAAATAATTATATTAAATTGAAAAATATTACAAGATACAGAAACATCTTCCAAGATAGTTTGCATTAGTAAAAAAAACTTATAAAATATGTATTACCGTGCTTAATATTTATTAACTGAAATATGGGAGTTTAATATGAAGAATTCGAAACATTTGTATATTAATATGGATGTTCTACTATTAACAATTACTATAAATAGGAAGTGCATTTTTGCATCCCCTGAAGTCGATTTGATTGAAAGCTACTACTAATACGGATTGATATTAATTATTCTCTGTATGTTGATGTATCCGCTTGCAACATGAACCGTGGTTGCCTTAATAACGTAGCGGCAAAATTTTACTTCTAGGTTTTTCTTTAGTAGAGCAATGTATTGTGAAAATGTTAATAAGAAATGCGGCATTTTAATCAAAATACTCAAGAGAGATTAAATTAATAGAGTACTAGGTTAGAGACAACCAATATGAACGTTTTATAGAATGTATGTTCTGGTTTAAAGAAAACGGATTGTTAATTTCTTGCAGTAAATCGAAGATTCAAAACAACTCAACAATATTATACACGTACAAAAATTTTATAAATATATATTATAATAAAAATTTCAATTTTCTTGAATATCTTACCAACATCGAAAATGTATTTATGTATTGTTAAACCACTTGAATTTTTTAATCTTAAGTTTATTTACGACCAATAAATATTTACCTGATAATCCCTGTAAACTACCGAAATGTGTCATAATTTTTAATTTGTTTAATTAATTGTGAACAAGAATACCTCCCCAAAAGCAATATTTTAAAAGAAGCTTGAAAACATAACAATGTTGTTTGTAAACCGAATGACATCATAAATTTCTGCTTTTGAGATACCGAAACCATATAATCTTTTATTTGGTTAGCTAAACATACAAACAAACACCTACGTTTACATTTATTAAAATTTATTTTTTTTAGTTTGTTTAGGCGTCTACAATTTTAAAGCAATGAACTTAATACGTTTTAAGGAGGCGAAGTGTTTTGAAAAAATTACACTACATAAATATACACTGAGAATTATATGATCTTTAATTAATTGGAAATGCACTGCAATTTGTCTTGAAATTTGGCAGGAACAGGGGTGTACTAAGTAATATTAGTGGAAATTGGAAGGTAAAAGCTAAGCTCTCCGAGAGCTTCTGTACTTTCTGTAAATTTGAGGATATATTTTACAACAGTAAAAGTAAAGTTTCTTCTTCAAATTTTGATTGAATTAGCAGAAATATGCAAGTTAGCATCGAATCGAATTTAAAGGCACTTGTAAAAAAGAAGAAAGCTTTTGAGCTTGTCAACTTAATTTCCAATTTGCTTTTTTCAAATGTCAAAGGTAAATGATTTTTTGATTTGTAGACAATACAAGTTATTTCCCGTACCATATAAAGTTATTAAGATCAAGACTAACGTGAAGATTTAAGTTATAAGAAAAATATTAAGAAAACGTTTCCTCAGCTTTTTCCGTTTTTCTTAAGCTGATATCTATCGTCTCTAACCCGGTCCTAATTTTGATTAATTTCCAGAAATTTCCAAAGCTTTTGTACGAGCTATGTATTAAAACTGAAACCTAGCGGATTGTTAATAATAAATCCGACGGTAAACTAGGTACTATTTAAGTTTGAGATTTTAAAGAAACTTTTCAACATTACCGAACATGGCTCAACTTCATCTTAGTAATTTAGTATACTGAAATAATATGTATGTTGATGTACCCGCTTGCGACAAGAGCCGTGATTGCCATAATAGCTTAGCGGCCTTTTGAATGGAAAGTATTTAATATATCTATACCATACCGTACCATACTAGACTAACTGGATATAAGCTAAGATAATAAACAAACTGTGCTAAATGTAAAACTGGCCAAATTAAAATATATAGCCAATAAAAACTGAAAATTATTAAGTTTCCAGAGTACCTTAAATACTTTACATCATTCGACATATTGTAAGGATTCACAAAATAAATACTAATAAGCCGTTTTCCACCAAAAATGTTATTTTCATGTTTCGCCCGATGATATCTGTTGTAATGTGGGTTACACGTATTGATTGGAAGCTATAACAGTTATTGAATGAAATGGAGCAAACAAAAATAACCTGACATGAACAACCATTAAAAACTTCGATGTTATGTGTTGTTGTTACAAATAGGTAGTAAACTCATGAATTTTTCAATTAGGCGATATAAACCCACACATTATTTGCAAAGGGGGAAATTTGACGCAAATATTTCCCTTCAAACACATCCAGGAAAAATTTTAAAATTCGTTCGCAAAATTATTTGTATAATTTGGACCACTAACTTTTCAAATATGGTTGAATTTTGGGACGCACCAGTTATATCCATCACATAAAATTTTTTAAGAAGTTTACAAAAGCGCTTGTTAGGTTTGCAGTTAAGACTATATAGGCCCAGTTGATTTTTCCACAAACTAACTGAATTATCCGCAGAATATCTAAACACAAAAAAGGCTATTTTCACGTTTCGCCACGATGATATCTGCTATAATGTGTGTTACACGTATTGATTGAAAGCTATAACAGTTATTGAATGAAATGGAGCAAACAAAAATAACCTGACATGAAAATCCATTAAAAACTTCGATGTTTCGTGTTGTTACAAATAGGTAGTAAACTCATGAATTTTTCAATTTAAGCGATATAAACCCACACATTATTTTCAAAGGGGAAATTTGGCGCACAAATTTTCCTTCAAACACTTCCAGCAAAAATTTAAAAATTCGTTCGGAAAATGAAATGTATAATTTAGACCACTAAGTTTTCCAATAGTGTTAAATTTTGAGGCACACCAATTATTCCATTACATAAAATTTTTTAAGGAGTTTACAAAAGTGCTTGTTAGGTTTGCAGTTAAGACTATGTAGGCCCAATTGATTTTTTCCACAAACTAACTGAATTATTCACAGTACATCTAAATACAAAAAAATGTTGTTATATTGGAGTTTTAATGGAAATTCGTGAAGGAAATTACTAGGTGTATTGATCGACATGAGTTTTATTACCTGTTAACGTTTTCATTTAGCGTACGCGTTGTACTTAAACGCAACGTAGCGATAAAAATCCTATAAATGGGCCAATAGTTACAACCGCACGCATAAACCTTATGTATTCGGTGCAAGTTGGTATAACATAGGCCCGCGGGCATTATAAATAAATTCTAAATTTAGAAAGCGCCTCATTTTATGGCTAAATATTAATTTCTACTATTAAACGGTTAAGCATATGGCATATGGAAGAAAATCTAGATTCTCGCATCACAAATCGTTAATTACGCTGTTACACGACGTACCTATACGTAGGAAAGGCGCAAAAAACTGAGCAAAACTGGAAAGCAATTAATAGAACATTACAGTAACCACCAGCAAACATGGAATTCATCACTAATATCACGTCACGTACAGGTTATGATTGGATTTTTCAATTAATTTAATGCTCACGTATAAATTTGCAGTTAACATTCATTAGCGGCGGCAAAAAGTGCTGGAATTGGTCGATCGTCCTTTATGGCCCGACTCTATGATCAATAATTTTTAAGTTTTTACGAGGTTAGTCTCCTAAACTTTTTGCCTACTACGACATAAAATCATAAGAGATGATAAGTACCATTGTAAGCACAATTAACGGGCACAAAACAATGTGTAAATCACAACTGGTTGCAAAGAACTACGCCATGAAAGGACTGGTCATCCAAACCCCTTTTTGTCTGAGGTGGTATCTAAAATTGACTAATACAACTACTATTATTTAGTTTAACATCACGCACTCCAATGGAAATAACAAATTTAGACATGACCTTGTTGTTTCTGACACGAGATAACAAGTTGGGACGATTGTCACATTTACTGATAAAGGCGGTTTTGATTTTTTATGGTAGCAAATGGACGTACATCTTGGGAAAAATTAAACAACTTGCTTTGTTGCTATAAGTTTGTAAACAAGACAAATTTTAAAACCGACACGACACAAAATAAACAATGATTACTCTAGGAGTTATCTTCAGGTTTTACTTTTATTTTTAAATATAACATATAAGATTAGCGTCGTTTTTTAAAAATAAATATTATTTTTTATTGGAAATCTACTGGCATATATGTGTTAAACTGGCTGCAGTTATCGGTTATCCTCAAAATGATGTGCAATTTGTCAAAAAGTTACGCGCAATATACTCATATGTGTTAAGATTTCTCTCATAACTAATGAACGCTGTATTGCAAATACTGCTAATATTTGTAAGGCTATCGTGACAGTAATAATAGGTTTTGATAACACTGTGCAAAACTCCAAACATTCTTACTTAGTGAATATGTTAACGTCGGGTAATTAATAGCACTTCATTTTTTATCAGTTTATTCCCGACGTAAGCATTAAAATACATTATTCGCTCACTACTTGAAAGAAAAGGACAGACACCAAACATTCTGTATGGTAAAACACGTTAGGAGGCAATAAAATTGCTTAAACAGTAAAATTCACGGTTAGTTGAAGTAATTCCGCCCACCATATCATGTAGTCTTTATAAAACAGATAGTCAAGCCTGTCACTAAGGCTACATAGCCCCAACATTTTACTAGTTTCTAAAAAATAAACCATTTAAACTGCAATTTACTTACTTCAACCTTTCCAAGTTCCAAATACTGTTCTAAAGAATGAAACATGTTATATAACGTAAAAAACCTTTAAATAGAACATTTTCGGTGAAATGGAATAATCCAGCCTATATATATTGTGTGGTGTTTAAAAAATAGCTTGTTAAGACTGTTATTAAGACTATACAGGACCAAAAGTTTCGTGGTTTCCATAATATACATTAATTTACCCTTTTATTGAGATATAGATTCGACATTTTTATAATTTACATTATATAAGTTTCTCCAAAATATCTACGTGATCTAGAGTTGCTTTAGCACATATGGTCCTCTTAGTGGTAAAACTACAAAGTTCCCTATAATATAACATGTTATATAGAAAACAGTAATTGCTTAAAAAGGAAAATTTCAAGCATAGTTGTGGTAAGCGTGAACATAGTAGTAGATGTTTATAAGGTAACTTGTTGTAACTGTTATTAAGGCTATGTAGGCCCAATGTTTTGCTAATTTCCATAGAACACACTTTTTACCAATGTAATTTTTTTACACCTTATACTCTCAACATATTTCAACATGTATTACAGCTTAAATGAGAAAACAGAAATTAAACATTAGGTTAAAACATATAATACAATAAAAATTGTTTTTAAATTGTTTCAAGCAATTTCCTCCTCAGTATGAACAGACATTAACGTTTTAAATAGCAAAACATATTTTAGAAACATCAGAACTGCTTACAAGTCACAATTTAGCATTAATTGTGGTAATAATGCAAACAACACTATGTAATGGTTAGGAAACAGCTTGTTGATACTGCTATTGAAATTATATAGGACCAACATTTTCTTGATTTTCATAATATACATGAAGCCAAGTAGGTCAAAAATTATCATAATTTGAATATATGTATGAACTTATTAAATATGCAACTGCCTTGGTAACTCTGTAGTTATTTAAACGAATATTCTGGCATGACTATGTCCAAAAACTAAATATTGTAAGTTATAAATGTGTTAGAATCACTTAAAGGCATAAAATTCACGTAATTTGGGGAATCTTATACATACATTTGCCATTTGATCTAAATAGAACATTTTTTTATATTTACTATATATACCTATATATAACTATAGCTCTGTTTTAATGTTATATAGGTTCAAAATTTCCCTAGTTCTTCAAATTACAATTATCTTTGTGGGTTTACAGTTCTCGAGTTGCTGCAAAACATATTGTGCCCTGAGTGGGAAAAACTAAACATGTTATACATCAATAAAAATGTTTAACAACGGAAAATAGTAGGTAGTTTGGGTAATACCACCCACACATGTACACTTGATGTAGCCAAACACCTTCATACTGCTATTAAGGTTATATAGGACCGACGTATTTTTTTCACTTATCAATATATACATGAACTTTTCAAACTAATATACCATTTTCTAAATATCATTTGGTATGTCTCAAGTTACTTCAACACATAATAATTCCAAAATTGGACAGAAATTAAATATTCTGTATGATAACATATCTTGTGTAGCAATGAAAATGTTTAAAAAGTCAAGTTATTAGATGGTTGGGGTAAAACCGCCTACTAATTAGTAAATGCTGGTTAGAAAATATATTTTTTAATTGCCACTAAGGCTTCATACTACCAACGCTTATGTGGTTCTTAAAGTGTACATCAACACAATAGGTCCAACATTTTCGAAATACAACATTGCAGCTTTCAAGATATTCCAACCATATTAGATATCTCCTGCGGTAGAATCTGAACGTTCTATATTACAAAACATCTTACATAACAATCAAAATGTTTAACAAGGACCTATATTAGATAGTTGGGGTAATCCCGCCCACTAATTTTTTTGTAATGTTTATGTAACACCTTGTTAAGATTGTCACCAAGGCTATATAGAACCCACGTTTCCAAATTGTGCATTTGTAAAACTTCTCAAACCTATAATTAAATTCGCAAGTGTGTAAAGAACAAACCGAACATGTTTTTTCGGTTTACATCAACAAATACACTTCTTCCTGTCATAACAGGAAAACTTAGAATGTAGACACGTACAAAAAGCGTAATTTATATGCAATTAAAGTAATTTATAATTTTTCACGCGGGAATTATATTTATAAGCCAATTATTCGTGCGGGTACGCTGTTGCATTATTAAATTCTAAAACATAAGGGTCGAATAAAACAAAATTGTCACCAAAGGCTATCGGGTTCGGATCGCAGGAAATGCTTAGTTTTTTAAAATGCGACTAGCGCAAGAAAAGTTGACTTGTAACCCGAACGTTGCAGCTGCATGTTTATTTTGAATAACTGTCTAATTAATTCTTGGTTTACATGTGTATAGTGGTGTTGATTGCATTTTTAAAATGCACATTTTACATTTTATCAGCTTTTAAATAAAAATATGCGACAGACACTTGTTTTACTTGGAATAACAACGTCTTGTCTTGTTTTTAATTTATACCAACAAGTTTTAAATTAGAATTCGAATTCTGAATTGAATCGGATTCCAATAAAAAGTTGTTCTAGCATATACATTGTCAATAGCGATAAGAAAACATTGTTGTGGGGTAATTATGCACATTAATACAATAGCTTCTTTGAAGTTAATTTAAGACAGCACAACCCGAACTTAATTCATTGTATTAGCATTCAATTGATTAATTCGGTGTATATACTAGATAGACGAACATGCCCCAATTTTGTTCTTTTTTGTAATACAAGCGCTTGAAAAACATTTATATTTTTTTTGTATTTGGATACAAAGCATCATCACAAGTTCGTCAAATATAAATGCTATTTTAGAAGCGAAATTACTATAAAAAGTTGTTAATAGCAATAAGAAAACATAGTTCTGGGATAATTACACATTAAATATAATAGCTGTTCTTGTAGATAATTCAAGGCAGAAATAACCCGAACTTTATAAATACTATTAACATTTTATTTATAATCTCGGTCTATTTACTAATAGTTCATAGATGGACGAACATACCCCAATTTTCTAAAATAAGCCTGAAAAATATTTGTATTCGTTTGCCATGCGGATAAAGCGTCATCATTATTCGCCAAATATAATTGCAATTTAGAAGCGAAATTCGTATAAAAAAATTGTATCAACACACACATTGTCAATAGCAAAAGAAACCATTGTTGCGTGGTAATTATGCACATAAATACAATAGCTTTTTCTTGAAGTTAATTTAAAGCAGAGCATAACCCGAACTTTATTCATGCTATTCATTCTATTTATTATTTCGGTCAGTTTACTAGGAGTTCGCAAATGAATGGACATACCCCAATTTAAAATATTTTATAATATAATTTTGAATAATATTTATATTCCTTCGATATTTGTATGCAAAGGGTTACCACGAGAAGTTCTCCAAATACAAGTGCAATTTATGATGCAAAATTCCTATAAGAAGTTTTTTTAACACATACATTGTCAATTGCAACAAGAAAACGTTGTTTGAGGTAATTACCGACATAAATACAGTAGCTTTTACTTGAAGTTAATTTACGGTAGAGCACAACCCGAATTTAATTAATTCGTTTAACATTATTTTTATTATTTTGGTTAATTTACTAATAGTTCGTAGATAGACGAACTTACCCCAATTTAATCTATTTTGTAAGATAAGCTTCAAATATGTTTATATTTCTTTAGTACAGATACAGAGCGTTAGCATAAGTTCGTAAGTATAAATGTAATTTATGAAACAAGCTTCCTATAACAAAATTGTTTTACCACATATATTATCCATAGCAACATGAAAAGATTGTTGTGGAGTAATTATGTACCTACTTAAATATCAACGCCCTTTCTTAAGTTAATTTAAGGCAAACTTGTTTTACGTTATTAACATTATATTTATTATTATTATATGCAAGTATATTGTAGATGGACGAATATACCCCAATTTAACATATTTTATAAGATAAAGATAATAAATATTTATATCCATTAGCATCTGGTATAAAGGTTCGCCACAAGTGCGCCAAATATAAGTGCAATTTATGCATTATGGTACAATATTTTAAGTTCTAAAATACAAAGGAATATTTTAAGTTCGAATATTGTTATGGGCAGAAGTACCCCAATATTGTGAAACAATTAGATGTACATACGAAATCTACGTAATAATAAAATAAATCTATCAGTCTGGTTCTTGAAAGTTAAAAGAGAACCTGCAAAACTATATTTGTGTGAAATTCGGGGTATTTTCGCACACATGCATATTGAATTAGATGCGTCAGAAATGAATGACAAAATAATGTTTATTCCGCTTTGTTGTTTGCTGCTAGCTTCGTGCAACTGTTTCCGTCATAAAAATTTAAAATGCAAAATTTTCCTAATTTTCATATTATATAATTTTATAACTTAATTTAGGCCCGAAAAGTTTTAAATTTAAATCCATGGACACGATCCTGAGCATTAAGTTTAATTTATTCGTGCAGGTGCGTAGCTTATTAACAGAAGCAGAAATTTGCTTCTAAAACCGGAATTAGAACGCATTGAATTCGCTCTCGGCCGACGTCAACCAACAAAACTATATCATTTTTGACAAATTAAGTAAACAACCTTCTCAAATGACGACTGCCTGTGTCGAAACGCTAAGGGTGGTCGTGTTTTCACGACACAACATCGCGGCTACACAATTTGGCCATGGGAACCGGTGTTTATCAAGTACAAAGATCTAAATTACGAATTCAGAACAATGTGAAAATGTGGTTATTTACTTATCTGACTACGCACCACATACAAAGCAAATCGCGCACCTAACCTTGCTAGTAACATCCATTTACATTCTTTTACGGATTTTTACCCGTACTTGTTCTAATTTAATGGATTTGTACAACAGTTTGCATAATATGGCAAAACTAATTAGAAACTTAATAGTCTATTAGACACATTTGTACATAATTACAAATTGCTTCCAAGGAAAAACAGTTTAGAACAGTTCTAATTGTTAAATTATAATTATATGTTAATTAAGAATGCAATTAAATGTGCAATTTCTACAAATTAATCAAAAAAATTAATAAGTGTAGTTCTAATTTTGATACTATTAAAATTTAAAAATGTATAGTAAATTAGGAAATTAAAAAGTTATTTTTAGCCTTAAAATTAGATACAAGCAAATTCAAAAATTAACTCAAATTAGAACTGTTCTAATTTCGATCCAGTTGTTTTGAAACCTGATTGAAGTCTATAAACCAAATATAGTTCTAATTTCGAAGCGCTTTTTTAATGAACGAATTGTGTTAGGTGAAAACCCTGGCAAGCAAATGCAATTCTGTAATCGGGTTAGCGTTTGTAAGGTAATTGGGGTTTAGGAAAACTGATCGCCGGAAGTTGTACGACACCTGAGTTATCGCCCCCAAGTTGCTGACTCCCCATTTCTGCATTCGTTTTGCAATTTTGTTAACGTGTTCTTCCTACTCGACACCTACACGCGTCTGCAATTATTCCTAGCAAATGCGGTTAGCTTTTTCGTGCTTGCACGATAGCGATTTTAAGAAAATTGATTTGAAAGTTGTGCGAATAAATAACTGTTCGAACTGTTTTAATTAGAGCCGGTATATCGAACTTATTGTGATTTATTCTTCTTAGTGGTATTGCACCTATAATAAATTTAAAATGTTCTAAATATATTGAAAAGGTAGAAAACCTGCTGACTTGTACCAAAAAGAGATGTATAGGTAGCTAAATAGATCTAAAAGAATAAACTATTAGAGTTGTTTTAATTAGATCTAGTTTTGCTCATTACACATCGAAATTCGAGGGATTGTGTATGTCTCAATGTTAAATTCTCGATGCTATTTTTACATTAGTAAGAATGGAGTTCGGTTAAATTTGAAATGTTCTAATTTAGATCGAAAGATTACAAAATGTGGAGAACTTACTGGCTTAAACAGAGGTTCTAATATATTTGTTATTGCATACTAGGTATTTGTTATCTGATACAATCATTCTTATTGTTAGACTTGTTCTAAATTATGTTCTAAACGTTAGAATCAGGATTATTTTGTGATTACGTAACTACCACAAAACAAATATTATATACCGATATTTTGCGATATTAAAATTTTTTTCTTAATATGCAGTGCATTTTGCTATCACCTCCATTAAAGCGTCTAACCATTAAACCAGCGATTCTCAACCGTGAGCACACTGAAATGCCGCGAACTTCTCGGGTATACAAGATTTCATAAGGTAATCTAAACATTTTTTTAAATTATTTTTGGAAGCAGTTCTATGTGTGTCTATTTTATATATTTTTAGAATTAAAATTTGACAATTGTGATGCATTTAATCAGATCAATAATAAAAATTCTGATTTTTTAAATGATTTAAATTTGCTGATGTGATGCGATAAGTTATGAAAGTATCATAAGAGTTTAAAAACTTTGAGAATCAATGCCATAAGTATATAACAGCATTTGTGATTAGCATTTCTTGCACTTTTAATACATTATTAAATTAATACATCAGTGTAAAATTACAGTTTCACGTCGTAGAACAGTGTTCGAAATAGTATAGTCATTTAGATTAGAACTTTTCTAAAACTGAAGTAACATACAATGTTAAGTAATTAATATAGTAACGACACAATAATTTTAAGAAAACAAATACCTACAGTCCCCCCATAAACTATACACACAGTATAATTTGAAACTGAACTTTTTTTGTTGTAGGTATTATATAATTTTTATGTAATTGAACAAGCCACTATTATTGTTACATCTACCACTTCTGCTTTTAAAAAAACGGTATTTCTACTATATAGTTTA
>JABXWE010072255.1:0-10703 GCA_014611495.1 Limonius californicus | reverse complement strand
AAATCTTTCAACGAAATATCGTTCTATTGTAATGTAAATTATAAATTTTAAATGGGCTTGTTCTAGTCTAATTACAATTCTTGATTCAACGACGCCTACTTTATAATAACCCGCAAAAAAGTATAAATACTTGATGAACTTGCATAACAACATTCCCTAATTATATGCTTTTAAAATTTCAGTATCAATTTCTTGTAATTGTTTTAAACGAAATATCGTTCTATTGTAATGTAAACTATAAATTTTAAACGGGCTTGTTCTAGTCTAGTTACAGTCCGTGATTCAACGACGTTTACTTTATAATTAAACCGCAAAAAATATATGAAATTGCATATAAATACTTGATGAACCTGCATCACAACTTTTACTAGTAATAGTTGCTTCCTTAAATCGATATCAATTTCTTATAATTATTTGAAAAGAAAAATAAACATAATGTAGGTATACTTTAAATTTTAAAGCTGCTATTTGTAACCTAATTACAATGCTTGATACAATGACGTGTATTTTATAATTAAATCGCAGAAAAACATGCAACTGCATATAAGTACTTAATGAACCTACGTAACAACAGATACGAATATATGCTTCTAAAATTTCTACATAAATTTCTTATAATTATTTGATAAGAAAAGGCAAGGTAATGTACGTAAATTTTAAATTTTAGAGCTGCTTTTTCTAGTCCAATTAAAATTCTCAATACAATGACATGTATTTTGTAACTAAACCGCAGAAGAATATGCAACTGCATATCGATTATTTCGAAAACGACAACACGGACTGTATTTTAATATTTTTAAGGTTCTCTGAACACCCCAAAGTAATACACGTTTTTTGGACACACTGTATAATACACTAAAATACGCTATTATTTAATATCTGAAGATATAGGTACAAAATTGTTGAACAACGGAAGTTATGAAAGCAATTGTCAAAATTGCTGCAGTGCTGAAACTGAAAACGGTTACTTAGAATTTAAATACATTTTCGCAATTTACTGCTAGTTGACTTTACCTTCCCTTTGAAATTATGATATAAGTATAGTTTCGAAAAGGTTATTTATGTATTTTATGAAATCCATCTCAAATCTGCTACAATGCCAACCACCACCTATAAGAAAAAATAAACTAGTGCAGACGAGTTAAAAAATATTTTTACCGATTATTCGGTTAGAAAACTATTCGGTGTCTAATATAATAATAATAATTTAACGATTAACCGGACTAACCGGATACTGAATAGTTCATCTAACCATACAATTCGGTATTCGGATAGTACGAATACAATGTAATGTAATCACATTATCCTGATACTGAACATTTTGGTTAATCGGACCATTCAGTATTCGGTTAATACGTTTAATCTAACTATCCTCATACCGAATAATTTGGCTAAATGGACTATTCGGATACAGAATAACAGAATAAATTAGCTATGCGGATACCGGATAATTAGGCCAATCGCATAATCCGGATACCGAATAATTCAGTTATTGAGTAATTCGAGTAGCAAATAGTTCACCTAACCACATAGTCCGGATAGGAAATACTTTGGATAATTGGACTATCCGGATGCTGAATAATTCGGCTAACCGTAAACGGTTTCACCTTATTTTCCTCTCCCGGTTTTCAAATGGCGCTATTAATATCAATTCCACTATAGTTGCTGTTCCCTTACTTTATTTTTTGTTAACCCTTCTCCTATAATGTGCATGTAAACGAAATCAAATTTTTGGTTATGTTTAATATTTTAACATTTTTATTTCTCTAGGTTATAAGCAGAAAATTCCAACTGACATGGCTATTCTAAGATTCTTATTACTTGTTTTTTAACACGAACCAAATACAAGTGTTATAATGTTATTGATTGTTTGTTTATCAGTTTTGGTAATTTTTACCGTTACCTGTGAGTACTATCACTGCTTATAGCCGCCATATTAATTTTTTTCCTAAGTAAAAGTTAATTTCCAAACTTGAAAGACTAAAATTATTGATTTATATATAACAACTGCATTCAATGACTTCCACCTATAATATTCTATCCATTTCATTGTTAGTAGTATCAGAAATAGAACCGCTTGTGAAACTAGTGGTTATGTAATTTTATATTTACTTTGTTACTTTTGTAATTTGCAATAATAAATGATAAACATTACTGTCACTATTACAAGTTGTTAACTATTATTAAGCTTCGTCTATCACAGCGCTTTATCACTAAAACAATATTTAGAGTGAATTCTGGTTGTTAAGCTAAGCACATACGATGAATATTTGACTGGTATGGTTAACCATTGAAATATTCAGTATCCGAATACACTGGTTAACTGAATAATACAGTATTTAGACAAATTATGAACGATTCGGTATTCAAATAATGCAGTTAGCCGAATTATTTGTTATCCGGATAATGAAGTTGGCCCTAATTATTCGATATTCGGATAATCGGTATCCGAAAACGACGGTTACGTGAATAATACGATACTCAGATAATCCAGTAAGCCGAATTATTCGTATGCAGATAACGAAGTTAGCCCTAATTATTCGGTGTCCATATACTTAGTATTTGAAGACACCGGTTACCGTAACATAATTATTCGATATTCAGATAATCCGGTTAACTGAATTATTCGACATCCGGATAATAAAGTTAGTCTTAATTATTCGACATTCGATTACTCAGTATCCGAAACAGCCATCTCACTGAGTAATTCGGTATTCAGATATTCGGAATAATGGAGCTAACCCTAATTATTCGGTATCCGAATACTCAGTGTCCGAAGACACCGGTTAACCGAATTATTCGGTATTCAGATAATCCAGTGTCTGGATATTAAAGTTAGTCTTAATTATTTGATATTCGGATATTTAGTATCCTAATACACTGGTTAACTGAATAATACAGCAATAAAGTATTTATACATTCCAGTTAGAGAAATTATGAAAGACTCGGTATTCAAGTAAATCAGTTAGCCGAATTATTTGGTATCCAGATAATGAAGTTAGCAGGAAAATGGATATTGCAAAAACGCTAGTTAATTGAATAATACGGTATTTAAATAATTCGGTTATCCAAATTATTCGGCATCAGGATAATAAAGTTAGTCCTAATTATTCGATATTCGAATATTCAGTATCCGAAAAAGCCATTCAACTGATTAATTCGGTATTCAGATAATTCGAATAATGGAGTAAACCCTAATTATTCGGTATCCTAATACTCAGCATCCGAACACACCGGTTAATGTAATTATTGGGTATTCAGATAATCTGGTTAACCGAATTAATCCATAAGCGGATAATAAAGTTAGTCTTAATTATTCGATATTCCGATATTTAGCATCCGAAGACACCGGTTAACCGAATTATTCGGTATTCAAATAATCCAGTGTCCGAATATTAAAGTTAGTCTTAATTATTCGATATTCCGATATTTAGTATCTTAATGCACTGGTTAACTGAATAATACAGTATTTAGACATTCCGGTTAGACAAATTATGAAAGACTTCAGTTATCCGAATTATTTGGTATCCAAATAATGAAATTAGCCGGATCATAGGTATTGTAAAAACGCTAGTTAACTGAATAAACGTTATTCAAATAATTCGGTTATCCAAATTATTCGGTATCCGGATAATGAAGTTAGTCCTAATTATTCGATATTCGAATACTCAGTATCCGAAAAAGCCATTTAACTAAGTAATTCGGTATTCAGATAATGCAGATAATGGTTAACCATAATTATTCGGTATCCGAATACGCAGCATCCGAACACACCGGTTAACCTAATTATTCGGTATTCAGATAATCTGGTTAACCGAATTAATCGATATCCGGATAATAAAGTTAGTCTTAATTAATCGATATTCGGATATTTAATATCCGAAACCACAGTTTAACTGAATAATTCTTCATACCCGGATAATCAAGTTAGCCCTAATTATTCAACATTCGGAAAACGCCGCTTAAACGAATATTTGGTATCCGAATAATACGTTAACCGCTATCTGCGGGTTTTCGAATAGTAAGAGTCGGTTTAACCAGTTAACTGAATAATGTGAATAGCCATATCAAAAACGACTTGCACGTACTTTCTTATAAGGACCAAACTATTTATAAAACCTTTCAAAACTTTACATTACATCCAAAGACCAGTTTAAATAAGAATTTTGAACTAACTTTCCACTAGATATAACGGATACAGAAGATTAAAAGGTAAAACCCACGACATCGTAAACCATAGAAATATTACTTCCGATTCACATTTCCCAATTTAAAGCAGACTGTGGTCGCCCTTTTATTTTTACTTGCTAAAATTCTCCGTTCATAGATATAAAAGTTAATTTATACATTTATTGTAGTATGTTTGATTGATTCACAGAATCTTAAATCGATTCTAATAAAGCCTACAGAACCCATTTTTATAGCTTAAAAATCGATTTCTATTCTGAGCTCGGTATTATTTAACAACGCTAATGTCTATTAAACGATAATCAAATAGCTGTGGCTTTTCATACATCAAAAAGGAAATACATTTTGTATAAATATTGTGTAATCTCTCCTGTTGACCGACCACACACATTCAATTATCGGGTAATTCTTTTCACTTTTCCTGCATGCATACCTTTCATCCTTCGGGTTTCCCGTTTACTTTCCCTCTCTCGTTCGCACGTTCAGGACACTTATTTAAATATTCACTTTCAGGACCTGTTACTTTCAAATTGCTCACAAACATCATGAACCGAATAAACGGGAAAAATACTTTTTTGGAAATCCTATTTCGACAACTATAGTCTAACACAACTAAATTCCAACTAATCGGACTTCTAACGAACTTTCGGGTGCAATAAAGTGCATGCCGTTATTGATAATAGGTCGCTGTAGAAGGGGTCATCTAAAGGTATCCAGGTCAGTGTTAGCACCCTTAGCGAACAAAAGCCCGCTAAGACTGGTCAGGCGGGTATGCAAATGTGGAAGCTAAAAGGTCACTTAATAAAGACCAAAGGGCTCACAGCTGCTCCGTCCTTACGATTTTTTAAATCTGACCAAAGGGTTGTAAATCCCACCGATGAAACTGTCGGCTTTGAAAATTTAAGCACTCGACAACTTATTTAATTGCGGACCCTACAAAATAAAATCTTGTTTATTTACAAGAATTTTTGAATTACGATTTACAGAAATAAAGTTTCTGATGCTGCTCTTTCCTGAAAATGACTTGAAATAGTAAACCATCACATTCAAATTTCATATTGCAAATTATTGAAGTTATTTTGCAAGAAGTAAAATAAGTTGAAGCGGTAAAACTTTCCCTACAGGGTGATTCAGATATCTCTCTGATAACTAAACACGTAGCTATTTTCATAAATGTACTTCAAATAATACACACTCGTAAAATCAGGCATCTGCCTACAAAAGAGCCACAAAAAAAGGTTTCATGAAGCAGAACAAGATTATTTGTACATCTATTCCAATAAGGCTCTTGTTCTCTTGTATACCAAGTATTAAAATACTACTAACAGGTGTTCAAAAAATCTTTAACGCATATCTTACCCTCTTCACATATACATAACCTCATTGATAAACGTAACACTGGCTATAATACAATACCAATACAAACCAAAAATGTATTTTAAGAAGTATTGGGAATGAAGCATTAAGTAAAATCTTGTGTTTTAACCACATACAGACCAGAAATTTATTTAGTTACGACCGCCGAGTGATTCCAGCACTCGTCCCATAAAAATAGCAAACCGTAACAAATATCAGTAAATAGTAGAGGGCGCAAATATTAACCTGAAGTAATACCTTCTTAAATAGTAATGTGTAAAACCTTGAAAATTTACATAATTGTAATGTTTGTCATTAGATTCGCGAAATGTTACTTCAAGAAAAGGGAAAATCGACGTAGGTTCATTCCCCACAAGGGGGTGGGCCGCTATAGGGGTCAGTCGGGTTCTGCGGAACCCGAAGCCCCTCTTCAGCCAGTAATAGGAATGTAAACATAAGGAAGACCAGAAAAATTGGATAATGAAATTTCGTGGATGATACTGTGCCAGCATTTATCTGTATGACCCAGGAAAACCACGAAAAACCTGGTAGAGATAGGTAAACGCTGTACCTCTGAGCCACCTTCCTGGGTTGTTACTTTAAAATAACCGGCCTGTGTATTTCCCCTCTTAAAATGCCCTATTAATACCCTAATCAGGAAAAATATATATAAATACTATTTTTCGCAGTCTATTCAAGCACCTGTTAGAAAATATCTTCATAAATTTTTCATCCCTTTAAAATGCACTTCAACGCGCTAAAAAGGGGCAACCCTAATTGTTATTATATTTTCCGTACTCTATTCAGCACAGCTATTACTTTAAAATTACCTCCACATATTTCCCATCGCCTAAGATGCGGTATCACCATCCTGTAAAAGAAGAAAGTGCATACATATTATTTTTTGTGCTTCATTTATCACAATAGTTTAAAAATTACCAGCATGTGTTTTCCATTCCTTAGAAAGCACGTTAAACTATATAACAGTATTATAAGAATGTTCTTAATCACACATGTGAAATGCGATTTCAGTCCATATTCAGGAAAATTATTATAAAATATATCAGGCTGTGTCTTCCATTCATTAAAATGCGTTTTCAACGACATACAGATCTATGTAAACATTATTTTTCGCATTGTATTTAGTAAAAATGTGTGTAAACAATCATTATGAGAATTTCATCCATTAAGATGTGCCTTGAAACTTTTAAAGAGGAAGACCCTCTTCAAGAATATTATATAAACATCTCCCCGATATCAGTTCATAGACTAACATATACTTTCAACCCCTTAAATAAATGTTAGTAGATAATAACCCCAAACAAAATTTATTTTTCGCATCTTATTCGATTCAAGATATATTTCTGTGTGCTAACTCTATTTATTTCGTAATTTGCTTGTTTAATTATTTAAGCTTGAGCATGAAATAAAATAAATTTCTAGTCGGAGCAAATATAAAATAATAGCGTGGTTAAACCTATACAATGGGCGCATATTAACATCAAAACTGTAATCAAGATAACTCACTCTATCTGAGAATCCAATAATAAATAAATCAATCTATAAATTTTCTAACCAACACATAAACCAAATAATACACCAACCTGTATGAGATGATCTCAAGGTCACTGTTATAATTGGAGCAAGCTGTGTAGACTCGAACACTAAGGACAAGCTATACACACAAAAGGCACAGGAAGCCCAATAAAATTGGAACATTCAGCAATTATATCATAAAATCCAAAACAGAATTATCAATGCTTTCTTTTCCACAAAACAAACTTATACTTATATATAACTTATAACATTATTAATTAATACTCCTAATTAACAACTTTAAATAAATAAATATCACTTCTTTAAGACTTAATAACATTTGTTGTTCAATTAAAAAAGCCACCTTACTTACTCTTGCATGGAGGAATGTAGACTTGGCCTTGAAGGATTCTCCGCAATGTCAAATTTCAAAATTTCTCAGGTTAGCGCCAACCTCGGTCTTGTGGCACGTGGACAAGCTTACAAAAGATGACAGCAGCAACTCATCTTCCCTAAATATGTTCGAAGAAATTAAAACAGTAGAATATTCTTTATTTAATTTAAACTTTACCAACAAGTAAGTAGATCCTTTTTCCACTAATTTCTCTTATTGGAATTATCCTTAAAATTGTTCGTAGCACTTGTATTGTTAATAATAATATTATAACCTCCAAATTCGCCTATATCATACACTTTTGTGATGGAATTTCTTCTTAATATCAATGTAACGAAGCGCTTGTATTTAAATTATGTTATTAATATGGATACTTATTTTTTAATTATATCTTGTAGATGTGAAATTATAATCGAATGATATTGACATTTATGTTTTGTTGTCATTCCAATTGTTGACCAATCCATAAACAAAAGACAATTGTTAATCGAGGGACGCTTACTCTATTCTGCAAGAAATTCTTATTTTGTCGACATTTACCCAAAATCTTGGCCGAAAGTTAATTAAAACACTTCGATGATGTACTCAAATATTAATACTTTATTTTATTACAAAATACACATAAATAATTACACAAATTTACATATTTGTGGAGCTGCAGAAAAAGCGTTCTTCCAGCTTAGTGGTCAATAAGCAACTCTCAACTTTTATTTATAAAACTCAACGGCGTAGAAAAATAAAACAAAATGAATGCAAACCACGCAAAATCAACCAATCAGGGCTAAACATAAATTGACCAAAACTTAACAAATATTTATAAATTACAATAACTTTCTTATAAATAAATTTTCATCAAAATGCACACATTAAAAAATGAACATTTTGATACCTCACTTGCTATACTTTTTAAAATGAACTTAGAACTTCACAAATGTCTTTACATTAATTTATCAATAAATTCATAACAATTAAATCTAATTATTATCAAAATCAACTCATAGCTTCTTTACATACACTATCACCTTGCAGTAAACATATTTTTCTCAAAATAAAAGTTAAAGTAACAACAGTAGCAACAAAATTACAAAATAAAATGTAACTGTCAAATGGATTACAATTTTACACATGTTTTGATAATTGCACCTCAAGAATGCACAAATAAAACTGAAGACTTTCCTCTACACCTTCCTCAACATGACTAAAACATGATTAAAACAAACTGCGGACCTAGAATCCAAGTTTGCACCGCATTACGATGCCAAACCAACATCGATCCAAATGTGGTTAAACAATCTATATCTGCACAGTGTAGCAAGATATATCTTTACTAAATTTAGAAATAAGTTAAGTTATCTCCATTAGAGCCCTATGTAACACAGCAATATATATAATCAGCACTGAATTGCTGCTGAGGGAAACAGGTCCAGGAAGAATTGAAATACTAAACAAACACATGTAACAAAGTGTGGCAGAGAAGAAAATGGCCCAAAGACTGAACGAAATCGACATTTCTCCCTATATATAAAAAAGGAACAACCCGCAAATGCAAGACTTACAGAACCAACTAATCCCTCATACTAGGAAGGTGTTACTATAGGTAATAGACCAGCGGCTTAAGAACTACCTTGACAGACAAGTCCCCGTGAGACTTCGTCCAAGGAAGAGGAACAAGAGACCAGATATTTAACATAAGGCAATTAATACAGAAAACAAGAGAATTTAATATACATATAGTTATATACTCTATTGACTACAGCAAGGCCTTCGATTGCGTTAAACAAAACCAAGATAATGATAATAGACAGAGGAACAAGATACAACAGACACAATGTTTGAACAACTTATGTATCAGATCAAACCGACACCCTTATCATATTTAGGAGCTTTAATAAACAATAAAGATAATTGCGAACCTGAAATCAAACGAACAGGAATGACTAATCTAAAAAGAATATGGATGGACAAACAAATATCGCGCAACACGAAGATAAAACTAGTTCAAATATTGGTATTCACAATGTTCATGTATGGAGTAGAAAGCTGAGCGATAAAAAACAGAGCGAAATAGAATCGACTCCTTTGAGCGCCGGTGCTCTGGAGAAAACTACTGTGCATTCCCTGGATAGCACGAAGAACAAACATATCAATCATCCAAGAAATAAGGATACAAGATCGACTATCAACAATATGCCGGCGATGTATTCTCCAATACTGTAGACATATAAACAGAAGACAAGGAGACAACATGGAAAAGCTATGACACAAAGAAAAATAGAAGGTCAGAGTACAAGAAGCGAAAATCACGGGAAAACCATTACAAACAACTCTAAGGGATGCAGAAGACAGGAAGCTATGGAAAGAGATCATCAATAACACCAATTAAAGACACATGGAATCACGACCTCTCAGCACTGAGAGTACAGAAAGAGACTCAGCAAAAGTCCCTTAAAATGCAGCATTTGCACTGCAACATAATAAGTAAAAATTTTTATAAATATTATTTGTCGCACCCTATCTCGGAAAAGTATTATTAATGATAAGAAGATTTACCAAATTTATGGCGAATCCAAACAGTTAATATATAACATTATAATGAATTTTAGGAAAGTTAATTACACTGAAAAAGATAACTAGATTATCGCTTTTCTTTTAAAAGAAAATATGATCATATAGCTTTAAACTTTGTTGCTTATTTACAATTCCTAATCAAAAATGATTCTATTAACATTCCATTCATATTACGATATGACAAACCAATAATGGACTGCATTTTCTTGAAATTTCCCAAATTTTCAGCAAAATCTTGATGAAAGGATAAATATATTGTACTTGACGTAGAAGGGGTCATTTCCATGAATCTAAAAATACATCAATTAGCATTTTGGTACATTTGTTAAAAATTATAAAAGAAACCTATTGTAAAATCAAATAACACTATTTCTTGTTCTTCAAATGTTCGTTCCAAACACCAATCAAACTACATGTATCTCTAAATACTTCCGTTTTGAAAGCACTCAACGTTGTTACTTATTAGCAATTTTCTACCAATAATTAAGTGCTGAAACAAACAATTTAACTTACGTATTTGATTCGCTTTCGTAATAAGAAGACGAAAGAAAATATCTTCTCTGCCAACATTTTACACTACAATTAACTAAAATATATTTGAATAAGTCAATAGTAAGTGTGCAATTAAATTATAGTAAACAAATAACATTTTAGTGCAAAA
>JABXWE010072251.1:0-10129 GCA_014611495.1 Limonius californicus | reverse complement strand
GTATTAAAGTAGATTAGAGTATAGAGTATCATCGTATTTTCAGGCTATGAAGTTTACAAAATTACGCTAAATTATTACAGTTAACAGCCTGGCGCCCTTGTGTTTACAGTTACCGAGCTTCACGCCATAAACGCAACAACAATTGAATGTCAACTGGGGTTTCAACCCTTAGGGTTGGATTACAACGAGTAGGTCCTATATTTGCATAACAAGTGCCTGCGATAGGGGCTCTTTACAGCAGATTCACGTATTTTAGTTATTTAATGAAATGAAATTTGAATAAAACTTTAGTGGCTTAATTCGTGGGCTTTATTGAAAAGTTGAGTAAGTACGTCCTGAAGTTGGTACTTCGCAGTGCTGTCTCATTCACCGTTTAATGTTACGAGAAGCGAAATACAAAACTTTGCATGCAGGATACAAGTGTATAGAAATAAGCAGTATGCAGCAACTTTCTCTAAACTATTTCTATAGATACTTTCTGTATCAACAATTCTAATATTGCAAAGCTTGTACTTGTAAAATGTTTGGAAACCGTAATTATCTGTAGGCAATGCATATTTTAGTAAAAGGATTGTTTTTTATGGAATAGCGATATGTGGAAAAGTATTTATTGATTAACCGTTTCCATAATTACAAAATTATGGTTTGTTATTAATATTTCATATGGCATTTTTCTGTTTAAATTGCGGTTTAAAAATATTATAGGGGATCATAAAAGTGATTGAATGAAAAATCTCCTAAAATTTTAGTGCATTAATAAAAAAAAAGAAAAAAAATAGTTAAGCAGATACGTCATGCCAACATGCCGTAACATAGACAAATGTTATTGCTTATGTAGCCCTTTCAAACTGAGATATTCTTGAAGATCCAAAATTCATAGAATTTTATACAGGGATGCCAACCGAAAACAAAACAAGCGTGTTTTGTTACGCTAAACCCCAATTATTCGAAAATCGCGCGGACGTGTCAATGTAACTTGCTAGGGGGACATGTAATATGGTTATTTCCGATCTATTATCTTCAACCCCAAAATTGGATTTTAAATGGCGAAAGATATTAAAAAACATATCAGTTGTGTTCCTATTTTTTGATTCACAGCATTAGCTCCTGCGAAATGTAATCCAAAGTTTCAGGTTAGTAAATGTTCTAAATGAGCACCAAGTCCAGAGTCCATACAGTAACAAAGGTCCTGTTGAAACTGTCGCACATGCTGAAGCATTTGTGGAGTGATTAGACGGCATTGGTTGATTATCTCTCTCTCTCTCTCCCCCCCTTCTCTCTCTCACTCTCACTCTCTCTCTCTCTAGTCGTATACTTCATAGGTGAAGTGTCGTGATCACATGGTTGCAATTTAGGTTGTAGTTTGGGCAATGTCCCTCCATTTCTCTCTATCTGCAGCATACCTAATATTTGCTTGAAAAGGTGTACCGGTCGGACTTGGTCGATCCAGAATTTTGGGGAATGTCCTCGAGGGCGATTCCCTTCTACTTTTTCCTGAACAACCAGTTCTTCTAGGTTGTCGTCCTTCCTTCTGGTGACGTGTCCGAAATATTTCAAAATTCGTTGTTTTATTGCACTTGACAATCTATCCTGAATTTCCAGTTCTTCTACTATTGACACACTCGTTTTATGTGCTGTCCAGAGGATCCTCAGGAGTCTTCGCTAAACCCACATTTCGAAGTCATCCAGCTTATTAATGTCTTCAGCCCTTAAGGTCCATGCTTCCGCTCCATATATGGCAATTGGATTATACGTTGTCGTAAATCTTGTAAAGAATCGGATTCAGTTACGTAAATTTCACACTTTAAATGACCCCACAAAAAGAAATCTAACGAGGACAAATTGGCAACCTTGCGGGCTAATCTTCTTCCAATCCATTGATCGGGAAGCCTTCAATCCAAATAATGTCGAAGTTCCTGTTGGAATATCAAATACTCTTCGAGATAATCATCATCATTCTGTATAATATCAGTTAATATTGAATTAATGTTGTCATGTAGCAATTCCAAGTACACCTATTCAGTCACAGTACCAGGTAAAAAAAGGACCAACGAGAAGATAAAAAATGTGAAACCACACATTTAATTTTCGGAGGTGTTAAGTATGTGTTTTGTCAGCTATCCTCAGATTAGAATCTGACCAATAGCGACATTATGGCGATTGACTTATCATTTACGACAAAAGTGCATTCGTCGGAAAAACTGACACCACAAAGAAAATTTAGATTTTTTAACTCTCGTTCACTTAATGCTTCATAAAATTGCAAACTGTCGCCAAAGTCGTCTGCATTGAGTTTTTTGCAGGAAATTAATTCTGTAGGGATCAAATTTGGGGTGTTTCAAAATTCGTTGAATATTGGTTCAATTAATAACCGATGCAATAGCCATTTTGTGACGCCTAATAAATTCACAC
Source organism: Limonius californicus (assembly GCA_014611495.1). Classification (NCBI taxonomy): domain Eukaryota; kingdom Metazoa; phylum Arthropoda; class Insecta; order Coleoptera; family Elateridae; genus Limonius; species Limonius californicus. The sequence continues at coordinate 7,717 of JABXWE010072251.1, read as the reverse complement.
AAAAATGATACTATAAATATTAGCGAAAAAGTCCAAACCCCTCTTCCTACTACGCCACTGCTCTGTAGATGAATTACTAAAAATGATTATGTTAGCATCCCGGTGAACTCAATCGAAGATGGGCTGAGTTCCAATAAGATAAAAAAATAGGCGCCACCGACTTCTTAATTACTAACACAATCCTAGATATAAGAAATTAGAAAAGTCGGATTCTCAGGTCCAGAATTCACCTACCTTTCTTTCTGTAGTAGTACACGCTTTAGTCAGATACTCAAAGTATAGGAAAGAAAAGACAAATTGCCACTAAATGAAAATTTAATATTCAACTAAAATCTTCTGAATCTGTTTTAATACAAAAAAAAATTATCGTAGTAAAGTCAATTTTACGTAGGAGTAGCCAAATACCCTACTGAAAACAACTCAAACACAACCTAAGTAATTATTGCGTATCGGTACACAACATAAATTCTTAAACATAAAAACCTAAATACGCAACGCTAACGAAGAGATCTCCCCGGATAGACGAGCGATAAAATAACAAAGTATATAATATGACCCAAAATTGAACTACAAGACGCAGTAATACACAACGGTCGGAGTACCCTGTATATAACAAAACCACGTAAAATTGTCGTACTATTACAATATCATAACAAAATATATAATCTCCCCAATATTCTAAAGTTCGGGCATTTTACGACGAATAACAATAATATAAAAATAGCTGGTTAAATATTGCAATTAAATTTTGAACAATGGATAAGTAAATCAAATCTTATTTTGGAATACTAAATTTCACTTCCCTTGAATGCAGTGTCCTTATCTTTGAACGCAGGTCCGCAAAGAATGTGACCTCCAACGCAGGTGTCAGACAAATTCAGATATCTCCACGGCCAAGTGGGTCGGAATTCCCGTGAAACGTAACTTCTTCTAATCGTTATCACCCTTAATTCCTCTACGGGTGGATTAATTACCCCACACTTCGTGCCTAAATTTATTTAAAATACAAAAGTTAGCAAACAAATCCAAGAGAACGGAACAAGACAAGCGCTTGAAACAAAAACTTACCAGATGCTTTTATTCTGGCAAAAACAGTAGCTTCTCAACTGTGGTAAATTAATATCGGAAAAACTTCCTGAGTTGATCACTTCCAATCGAAGAAACAAAACTCTTAAGTGACGTAGATTTTAGAATGGAATAAACTTTCCTGTCAGTAATGACTAATTTGAATCTACGACACAAAATACCTCCAGAGAAAAGAATCGTAGTATCTTCGACAACGAACTACGTACAACTGTCGTATCCAAAAATCTCCCCTCAAAATTTTTAAACTTGGACTCGCCCAAAATTCAACAGGTCTACCAGCTTCGAAATATATATTTTACTACAATTGGGGAATAACACCATACGCAAAATGAGTTGTCTAAAAATCAGGCGTAAGAAACGTTGCAATTTGCCTTGTACTCAACGTGAGATCGACAAGAATGTGGTCGAAAACCGCAGCTTTCATCGCTTTTTTCTCACAGGATTTGCAGCATTTCGCTTTTTGTTTGAGACAGACTCAGTCTTCCGATATTTGATCATTAAGACACATGCTTATCTGCATATTGCTGATTCACCAATGTGGCGCTTCTACTGACACATTCATTGTTTCCGCAGAGAAACGCAACCGTTTCAACTGTTTCTGAAATCGAATAACTATTCTAAATATTTAAAGAAAACAGCAGCAATTCTGAAATACAGCGTGACACCTACGTACAAAGGAATTGAAGTATTTACGCCAACGTATGGTCAACGAATGCCGTCTACAGATGTCATAAATGTTTCAGAACATTTACTACCTATACTAGAACTTTGGATTGCTTTTCGGCGAGAACTAATGCTCAAAATTTACACTCAAATGTATATTTTGCTTGACTGAGAATTAATATTGAACTGTCAGCTTTCCCAATCGACGTAGTATATTAACATGGGGCAAGGAACAAAAAAGTTATTTACATTTTAGGGAATTGATATAAAAAATCTTTAAAGCCCCTCATCAACGTAACGCTGTCGAATTAACAAAAAAACTAAGTAATTTAGGGGTTAAATAGCCTCAGTTATACGTAGTTAATGTTTTCTGCACACGTTTAGAATCGCCCTGTATATAGAAAAATTAGCTCATGCTCATCCATAGCAACTAACTATGGTTGAGTTATTCTAAAGAGGAAAAATAACAAGTAAGTAAATTATTTATGAATAAACACACAAACTAATCAAAATGAAAACACCAATAATAGTCTCAAAATATTAAGTAAAAAACGTCAACTACGTTCACATGTGAAAATGCCCAAATTTAACCATTTTCCCTTTCATATTCCACAAATTCTATATCTATGGCAAAACTTCTTACGCTACCTTAAAATGTAGTTATGTCACAGAAAATATTACCAATTGAATTTCTTATTTGTTACTATTATATTCTACAGTACTTGAAATAAAACGTAGTGACCTTTTCTATTATCTCTGTGGCGGCTTGTAAATGAATGTACGCAAACAGAGAGGACCTACGGTTAAACGCGGGTTTCTAATTGCGGAAAGTGTCTTGCACTTCTTCTGCAAAGAAGGTGTTTTCGGTAGAAGTATTAGGGTGGTTTGACATTGCTTTCCAAGCGGAAACGGCATGTAAAAATCCGACTTTCCTGAGCGTAGAATCGAACCCAGGTCCTTGAGTGCACGTCGATTCCTTAGATTTATAGATAATAAATTATGCACATCGTGAGCATATTCCATGTCATCAACATTGATGTAGTTCTTGGTCTACTGCACTTAAAGAATTTATCTTCTACAGTAATAAAAAAAAATCCTGTGCAGTGCTCATTTATGACGTCATAGTATTTTGATAGATAACCTTCATTTAGGTAAGGGATTAGATCGGAAAGTTTTATTTTGGAGGCCGTTGATGGGCAGATATTCTGTAAAATTGGTATTTACTGGAAGTAGCAAAGGATAAGTGTTTCTTATAGCGCAACAATTAATTGTCAGCTACAGAAACGCAACCAAGTGCAAAAAATTTATTGAACATACGCAATAAATCTTGAAATATCAAGCAATTATAGTTTATGTAATAAACATAAATAAAATCATACTAGTATCGCCTATAAAGTAACTGTAATAATATAGATTTACAAAATGAAATCAGTATGACGTGGCATAGTTAATATTATCTTAAGACTCTTCAATACATATAGCTTAACAATCGTTCTCGGGTGCACACGGGAATTTATTTGAAACATTAAAACCTATAGAGCTAACGTTTCAGATGAAGAATATATTTAAATTACAGAAAGAACTGCAACACCATTGATACTTAGTAATAATTTATTATACAGGGTGCTTAAGAAATACATTTAGATATTTTACTCACTTATAGATCTCATCAATACAAACAAAATCAACCGTTTTCGAGATATAGAGTTTATTTAAGAACGTAAACATTGCTTGTTATTTCAATAAGTTCCCTACCCATTCAAACAAATAACGGCGTAAATCAAACATTTTAATTACAAATAATTAAAGTAGATGTTCTACACATATGTCCTCCTTCCATTTGTACATATCCTTTGCATATCCGTAAAAATGAACGCCGCATTCTTTCAAAGATTCCCGGATTCATACACACAGTCTGGCAGGCATGTTCTATGCGTTTTCGGAATTCCTTTAAATTATTCACAGGGCTTTATCGACTTTAAATACCTCCAAATACAAAAGTCGAACCGATTGAGGTCAGGAGATCGAGGTGGCCGCACAGCTGTACCCCCTCGTCCTATCTACGTGCTGTTGCAATTTTCGTTTAGGAAATTTCTGACCATAATTGAAAAGTGTGCAGAAGCCCCATCGTGCATCAACCACATACTCATTCTACGAATGAGGGGTACATTACGCATAAAGTCAAGATACAATTGGCCAGTCAAACGGTTCGGAAGAAAAAAGGTCTCCAAAAACACCAAGCCAAACGTTAATGGAAAATCGTTGTTGATGCTTTGATTCAATAATAGCATGAGGGTTCATCTGACCAAACATGGCTGTTATGGAAATAAAAAATGCCATTTCTTGTGAAACTAGCTTAGTCAGTAAATAAGATTTCACTAACAAAGTTTGCGTTTTCCGCAACTCGTGTCAGTACCCATCGGCAAAACACCAGACGTGCGGCATAATCAGGTGCAATAAGAGGCTGTACCCTTTGAATATGGTATGGGTACAATTGTTCCTCACGTAACATTCTCCAAATTAGGAAAGCATTAATATTTGTTTCGGCAGAAAGTTTTCTAGTATTGGTACCAGGAGTTTCTTCAATCCTCCTTAAAATGTTAAGTTCCGCTTCGGGAGTAGAAACTGATTTAGGCCGACCACACCACCGTTGCTTGATTTAAATGCGTCAACTTCGGATATACTTTCATGCAAATTTGTAAAAAAAAATTGTCACACGGAAGTGCCCGGTTGGGAAATGCTTCGGCATACAAGCGACGTGCCTCATAAGAATTACCATTGGCCCATATCTGCCATTTCCGCGTTAGTATACATATTCCAACAACAACAATAACAATATGTCAACTTAGAAGAGCTCAAACAAATGTTGTTTTATTCACTTCCATGGCAGATGTGATAAATACGATTCGGCACTCTTACTCTGCGTAAATAATTTGGCTGCATCTTGAAAACGGTTGATTTTGGAACCCATGTTTATTGCGACTTTTTTGTTTGTATTGATGAGGTCTATAAGTGGGTTTAATACCCGAACGTAGTTTTTAAACACCCTGTATGTTATAATATTACATCGACCGATTTTATTCTAATTATCAAAGTTGTGAAAGGTGTAGATTAGAGAAGTCACTATGTATTTTAAACTATCGCATTTTCATTTCAGATTACACTACAATAGAAAAATGTAATATTTTATTAGTGCACACCATGGTGGTCTTGATAACAAAGACGAGTTATACAAAATTGAAGTACCTTTAAACTGAATACTTTGAATTCAGTGAAACTATCGAAGAGAAAAATACTGCTCTCACATTTTTCAGTACTGATTTATATAGCCTTGAGAATTTATCTCGGCGGATTTCTGTTGGCAACGCTGAAGGGGAATCTTTTTCTCTTTTAAGGAAAAACCACAATTATCTGAGTAATTGCTTCTCAGATGAACGGATAAATGTCGTATTAAATTTATCAATACATTCTGGTATCTGTACCAATATGTGATATGAAGTTATTAGCTGGTAAAAAGTTTGCATTTAATGGTTTATAAACAACAAAAATTTGTGTATGATGTTGATATTTGGAAGTCTGACTGCCAAACCTTTTTCAGTTCAATTGCGTTAACTAAAACTAAACTGAATTTATGCAGGATGTTTTCATGCTGTTTTTAGTTGTATTCAATTTGTGTTATTACGATTTTATTAAGTATTTACAACAATTAAGCCAATCGTAGTTTTTATAAGAAACTGCTCACTTAGAACCGCTCTATTATAGAAACCTACTGTTTTGCGGAGAAGTAAAGCGCAGTATTAAAGACTATTCTCATGGAGATGGGCTCTTTTGAAGAACTAATTCCCTTTTGAAGTATCGCTTTAATAGGAGTCGCTTTTGCAAAGACATTTCACTTTAATATGGCATGCGTCAGGGTTTCAGAGTTGTAGGACTCAGATAAGCGATAGAATGCGGGCTGCTCTTCGCGAATTCGTACATAAATTATACCTGAACTGACAGTCGTACACCGTATGATTATTACGTAGGTTTCCAAACATATTTTCCTAATTTTGTTTTTTTAGGCATTCATTTCTACCTATATCAAGACGTATAGCTGTAATACAAGATGATTTTATTTTGATGCCAATATTAGTTCTTATCTTTAGAAGTAATATAACTAATGCAAAATGATATTTGATTCTTGTATTCGCATTATTTCAAAAAATTGTATATAATAGCAGATAACGTTAGCAGTTAAGTGTTTAGTTCGAGATGATATAGATATAATGTATAAACGATAAACTTCATTGCGGAGTATCAAAATAAACCAAATTTGAGAAAATCTAGGCTATTAACGACGTGAAATTTACAGTTAAAGGATTACATTAATGAAGTAGTGATGGGCATAATCGAATGAATTTAATCATCGGTTGATTAGTGTTCGGATGATTTTAATAATCGAAATATTCGTTCGAATCCAAAATGTGCGCGCATTTAGCAATGCAAGAAATATCTCGCATGCTGCCTTTCGAATGATGACAGCCTGGCATTCCTACTCTTATCCCTACTTATTATTTCGATTTTTGACTGAATTCTGTTCTATATTTATTTAAATTTCTTCAAATAGTAAGATTAACATGAATGTAAATGACATTTTGTGGGTTTCCGTGTTCTATTACAAGTTATTAAATAATAACGATTTTTGTAATTATTTTATTATAATTCATTAATAGCTTATATATTTACAAGGGTAATCCTGACGACCAACTTAGCCACTAAATATATTTGTCGGAAAGTTAATATCAAAAGCCGCACAGATTACAAATGATCGTAAATGGTTAAGATATGTTTAAACAGTGACATACATTTCTGAACGTATTTTATTAATTTATCTAGTTTATGACAACAATATATTCAAAAAATTTAAAAAATTCTACAATTAGTATTTTAGGATTTAAGTATAGAAAAGTGGAAGTAAACTCGTTACTTAAGCCTGCCCAGGTCGAAATTCTAAGAACTTATTTTGGTAACTTAGCTGCATAGGCAGACCCATCCCACGAAACAAGTAAAATATTTTGAATTGTTTTATTCGAGTTGTGCGCACCACTAAACGAACTTATTCGAGAAGTTTTTATCCTTCGAATGAATTACTCGCATGTCGGAGATGCACTCATAATCTAATATTTCGAATGATACGCCCATCACTAATATGAGGCAAATTGTTTTCTAATATTTAGAATAAGATTATCACAGGGATTCTAAAAGTCCATACATAAATGTTTGCATTGCTCACAGGCAATAGCTAAAGTTGAAAACTGTTTTATTAGATTCAAGTACCACAAAAAAATGGAATAATTATCGTAACTACGGCATAACACAACATATAGTTTGCGCAGAAAGTTTCACGTTTAAAGTTTCTTGTGTTATTTAAACGAAACTCATATTAATTAATAATTCTAAACAATATTAATAATAACAACAGGTTCTATCCACGAGATCAATCTAACAATGTTAAATATATTTCAGTTTATCTATATAATTCTGTATACATGGGTCAGATAATATTGATACATAGACCATATGCGCCCACTTAAATATAAATACTCAGAAAATCTAACTACCCGAAATACTCTTTAGATCACAGTATTATTTTATTGTTGGATGCTGTTTGACCAATGTAAAATAGATATACTTCGAGCGTTTTAAGTTTACTGACATACAATAAAAATACACCTCTAATAAATGAACAATTTGACCTAGAAACTAAATAAAGAAATGGGTTGTATTGATAGTATACGGTGTACTACCATTTATTTTCTATACTGGCAAAATAAAAAGAAGCAAAGGTTGAGAAAGCTCCTATGTCATGAAATCTTTTACTTTTGAGCACAATTTTCACTTTAGGAAGGAGAATAAATGTGCTCATCTGGAAAATTGATCTGAAAAACGCCCGGTTTCATGAGAAATTACTCCCCAGTCTGTGCAGGAT
>JABXWE010072245.1:0-17896 GCA_014611495.1 Limonius californicus | reverse complement strand
ATTACAATAAAACATTGTAAACAATTTAGAAGACGCTTAGTTGTTGCAAACCTCCTAGTTTAAGAATTTGGTCGCTTCTGCAATAAAAATGCGGTAGATATTGTAAACAGTTTGTTGATTTTGCAAACAGTTGGCAGATATTTGTTTGTATGGTAGCAAAAATGCTGTCCGAATTTATTATAACAATAACAGCAGGAAGATTACAATAATAAATTGGAAATAAGATAGAAGACACTCAGCCTTGCAAACCTCATAGTTTTAGGATTTGGTTGCTTTGCGATGAGAATCCTGTAGATATTGTAAAAACCTGGTAGATTTTGTAAAAAAGCGCGGCAGATCTTTTATTGTATTGTAACAACAATGTTGACTAAATTAATTGTAACTATAACAACAGGAACATTACGATAAAAAATTATAAATAATTTAACGCTTAATTGTTGCACACTTCTAGTTTAAGAATTTGGACGCTTCTGCAATAAAAATTTGGTAGATATTGTAAAAAATTTGTTGATTTTGCAAACAGTCGGTAGATATTTGTTTGTATGGCAGCAACAATGTTGTATGAATTAATTATAACTATAATAGCAGGAAGATTACAATAAAAAAACGTAAATAAGATAGAAGACACTCAGTCTTGTAAACTTCCTAGTTTTAGAATTTGGTCGCTTTTGCAGAGAAAATTTGGTAGATATTGTAAAAGGTTAACAATTTTCAAAAATATTGTTGGTCTTTATTTGTTTTGCAACATCAATATTGAGTGAATAAATAATTGTCTATATTAAAATTAAAACGGCTATTGGAGCCCCAGTAATGTCTATGGCAAGTCTATCCATTTAAATCATTTCCTAGTTTATTTTTAAATAGATTAAAATGATTAAGTAAATGTTTTTCTTCAAATTCAAAGGGCTTCATTTTCTATTGTCACACATACAAACAAAAATATCTACGTAAAAAAGTAAAGAATATATACTTATATTTAAACAAAATTCACTAAAAATAACAGTTATTCAATAGAGCGCTCAATTAAAAATAACTATATAAATCAGTAGATGTACCGAAAAAGCAGTAAGGTTGGCAACACTGGATCCTTCTTAAACGCAGCCTATCAAATATTTTTGTTGAAGGAGGAGGAAGAGGATTCACAAACGTAGATTTGGAAAGACTGATGATATATTTATGGATGCAGTTGTATGATTCCTTGGCATGACTCAACTTCTCTGATTTACTAAGTACAGACACCGTTATTCATTTCTTCTTATTTAATTATTGGTTTTGGTTGACAATTTTTATTATATGGTTTGTAGTTGTGTTATAGCTTGCTATACTTTTCGTGTTTACATTTAAAAAATAAATTGTATGCTTTCACTTTTAGCTACAGAAGGAAAGTTAACGGCATGCAATTTGCGGAAAACTTTAAAATCTTAAATTTAATTTCTTGTTTTATTATATAATACAGGTCAACCCACTTAAAATTTGTTCGATTGCAACCAAATTTCTGATATAGCAAACGTGTGGACGCCAATGTTTAGATTTGCATTGTTTACTGTATTGTATTTTCTGATTATAGTAATCCCTCGGTTCGGAGCAACGTAAAATATTTGTAGCTTCTGCAAATGGGAACCTCGGTGGGGCAGTGCGAATACGCGCTGTCAGTCGAGGTCATAGTTAAATGTGGCCGATCGGCCGCTTGGTCGAACCCCGGCTGAGTAACCGTATTTCACCAGTTTCTGAATTTTTTGGTTGTATGAGATTTAGTACAAATTTTAGTATGATAATTTGTTTTTGGGATATTAAATATGGTATTTTAAGTTTCAATTCTGTTGGGATATTACGTTTAATGAATATTGCATTTAACAAATATAACGAGCAAATATTTACAGTCCCAAAAGTCTCGTTATAAACGAGTTATTTAAAACAATTTTTTTATTTTATATTTACAATTGTTTATGTCTATGTTTGGTAGAAGGTTGATATAAAATCAACATTAATCACCAAACTATTCAAGAATGATAATATTTATGGTGAAATTTAAAGAACTAAATAATATTTTAAAAAGCGGAAAATAATAAGGTGTTCATCCTGTTTAAGCCTCGATAAGCGTCTCTTTGTAAATAAATATAGGAGTAAACGTTTTCTATTGTTACAGAGTGGTGAAAGCAATAGCTGAAATGATAAGGGCGACATAGTAGAGTGAACGTTACGTTAAGACATTTATTAGTGAAGTCAACGCATGCACCCATTAGGAACTTGGAGAACAATTAACAACAGAATAACAATTTTAGTATTTTAGCTTAATACGTATACGTACATATAGAGCATCGCCTGAAGCACCACAAATACTATTGCGCGAAATTGAATTAATTCCTGGCTATTTTATTTAGCGTGTTATTGCCGAAAGTTAGTTTTGTGCGTACTTATTTACAGTTACAGCACAAACTGTCAAAGGTACGCGTGCTGGTCGACATTTTGTACATGTGTAAATTCAAGATTAAAGTTTTCCACTTTATGTGCTTTGCTAGCGTTTCTGCTATTCTTTAATTTGAATTTTTACGTGTAAAAAATGCCAAAACAATATTAGTTCATTAATTTAAATTTTAATAATTAACATACAAACTAAAAAAATCAGAATTTTAATTTTTAGTTGCTTAAACATTAAGGAAATTTAAATAATTACTGAATTCGTAAAACCACAAAGAAACTAAGATTAGCAATGTTTGGAGTGTAAAATACGAGGCGTATTCGAAAAGTATGGGCCGATCAGCCTGAAAACAAAAATTAAAACTTGAACAAAAATTATTATGCTTAAATTGTAGATACACTCCTAAATTATTTCCCTACACAGTCATCATTCGAATTTCAACAAGGAATCATATCATGGTGCAACCGTTTGTATACCTTCGTTATAGAAGGTTGCCGCCTGTGGCGAAAACTAATTTTGTACTGTTGTTACCCCTAAAGTCCCCAGCTTCAAACAATTGTCAAGATGGTGGAAGAGGAAGAGGAAGAGGTGATGGGCACTCAGCGCTAAATCGGAATTGTATGAGGAATGACTAAAAGTTTTTATTTGAGTTGCTCAATGAGTTACACAGTGGGAACAGCCGCGTGCTATCGGGCGGTAACATGCATAAGCATGAGATCAACATTTCTCGTCTTCTGTTCAGAATCGCCCTTCTTAGCCATCTAACATCTGCATTAATTGTCCTACCACGTTTCAGGAAATCAACCAAACAACAGTAGCCATAAGCTTTCGGTTGTTGAACGTTTGCTTAAACTTCTTAGCTTTAGGGGAACTCGCCCTCTTCATTGATCGTTGCTTGGTTTCAAAATGTATGTATGAAATTCAAGTCACCCTTCTCAATTTTCTTAACTATAAACATCTACATTGTTTGCGGTACCACGTTCCACAAAATCAACCAAAAAAAATAGACATAAGCTTCCGGTTCTTGAACGTTTGCTTAAACTTCTAAACTTCAGGAGAACTCACATGCTTCCTCTTCATTGATCGGTACTTGGTTTCAAAATTTATGTACAATATTAAAGTCGCCTTTTCAACTTTCTTAACCATAAACATCTGCATTAATTGTCGTGCCATGTTCTAGAAAATCAATCAAGAAACAGCTTTTGGTTCTTGGACGTTTGCTTAAACTTCATAGCTTTAGGGGAAGTCGCATACTTTTTCTTCATTGATCGTTGCTTCGTTTCAAAATTTATGTACGTAATTCAAGTCGCCTGTCTTAACTTTCTTAACCATAAACATCTGCATTGTTTTTGAAACCATGTTCCACAAAATCAACCAAAAAATAGTAGCCATAAGCTTTGGGTTCTTGAACGTTTGCTTAAACTTCTTAATTTCAAGGGAACTCGCATGCTTCCTCTTCATTGATCGGTACTTGGTTTCAAACTGTACGTACGATATTGAAGTCGCCTTTTTCAACTTTCTTAACCATAAATATCTGCATTAATTGTCATGCCATGTTCTAGAAAATCAATCAAGAAAGAGTAGCCATAAGATTTTGGTTCTTGGACGTTTGCTTAAACTTCATAGCTTTAGGGGAAGCCGCATACTTCTTCTTCATTGATCGTTGCTTCGTTTCAGAATTTATGTACGTAATTCAAGTCGCCCTTATCAACTTTCTTAATCCTAAACATCTGCATTAATGATCGTACCATGTTCCAGAAAATCAACTAAGAAAGAGTGGCCATAAGCTTTCGGTTCTTGAACGTTTGCTAAACTTCATAGCTTTAGGGAAACTCGCATGCTGCCTCTTCATTGATCGTTGCTTGATTTCAAAATTTATGTACGATATTCAAGTCGCCTTTTCAACTTTCTTAACCATAAACATCTGTATTCATTGTCGTACCATGTTCCACAAATTCAACCAAAAAAGAGTAGCCATCTGCTTTCGGTTCTTGAACATTTGCTTAAACTTATTAACTTCAAGGGAACTCGCATGCTTCCTTTTCATTGGTCGCTGCTTGGTTGCAAAATTAAAGTCGAAGTCTCGTCGCCAGTCACAATTTAATTTAGATACTCATCGCCTTTAATTTCGCATCGATGCAGGAAGGTCAGCGCGGAGGCCCTTCGCTAGTTTTTGTGAATATCCGTCCACATCTTAGGCATCCATCTCGTACAAAGTTTGTGGCGCAATAGCCTGTTCGTGACAATTTCGAGCAGTAGAGTACGTGAAATTCGAGGTAAATTTGCGTCAATTTCTGAAATAGTTACACGCTGATTCTCACGAATTGTTTTCATGTTTCACTCAAGATCGTCGTAGACAACGCTTCGTCACTCACCCAGAACGTAAAAGCGTTTCGATTGCAAAAAATCTAATAACTGATAAGAATATATCCTTGCTTTAAAGAATTTTTAAGTAATCTATATAGATTATTGGAATTTAGTAAATTTTAAAAATACAGTTAACAAGCTACTAAAGTGGACCATAGTACGCTACATAAACACGCATTTTTTAAGATAATAGGCGCATATCAAGATTGAAATATAGTAAAAGAAATGTTGAAAATCTCATAAAAATTGTCAATATCAAATTTCCCAAATTAATGCAAAAATACGGTAAAATCAATTAATGTCTGTGATAGATACGGACTGAATTTGATAAAACTTGTTCAGAATATTACAAACTGCCATCCTTTGCGAATGTAATGCACACAATCCCAATGTCAAGTTTGATCTAATTTTATAAAATCCGGACAATGTCAAGACTTAAAAATTTAATTTGTGGAATACTATACGTATTTTCTTTTGCATTGGCTGTAGTTCGTTTTTCAGCGTTCAAGTATACGGTTCTACATATCGAGCCGGTTGAAGAAATATACCTAATGGTGAAACCACAAATCATCATAATCGTTATTGCCCATCCTGCGCCTTAGCCCCATGTACTGGGAAGCTGGAAATCGAACTGCAACCAATGTAAAAGCCAGTAAGTAGAGTACACAACAAAATAGATGAAAATTGCTCCGATTGTAGGAAAATTAGATAATTGTTGACATTGGAGTTGAGTGCCTTAGATTTTTACAGGATTGTAGTTAGCAATACGATGAAAAAGTTTGTTAAATTAAGTTCGCATGTAGCATAAACGTGGATTGTTTTTCACAGTATTGTTGCTACTTTTAGCAAATTTTTATCAATTTTTATTACTTGTGCACCTTATTTCAATCTTGGATATGTTTTGCACTAGTTAAGAAAACTGAAAAGTTGAAAGGTCTGTAGTAATCTCTAAAATGAAAATAATTGATCCTTGAAAAACTTCGAGCAACATGCAACAACAAATTAGTTAATAGTTTTCTAGCCATTGGAGCGAACTATGTGGATAATTCTAAAGAACCTGAAAAGTGCGGCGGTTCGATTCAATACGCCACAGAAAATATGGAAATGGTTCCCTGCAAGAAGGAAGAGAGGTCGACCGCGAAGAAACTGGGGGCAAGCAGTGCAGGAGGTAATGTCAAGTAGGCAGTTAGCCCAGGAAGACACTCAAAACAGAAAACTTTGGCGTATTATATATATGTGTTGTTATAAATTATTAATAAGATGATAGTAATTTAATTAAATTTAAAGTTAAATAAGATCTAATAGCTTGCATTCCGCAAACATATTTTTTGTATTAAATTTTTATTTTTATTAAAGTATGAAAAATTGGGCGCCAGGTGACAAATTTTTAGAGACTTGTCGCCAAATATTTACTAAAGAATACCACGGTCAAACTTTGGACCATAAGTACTCTGACTCAGAAGTCGGTTCTATCACACCTTACTATTATATGAGATAATGAAACTATTTCCCAGTACGCAGTTGACTTCAGGCGGAATCTTAAACACGTCAGTCGCCCACCGTTCTTTAACCTAAAATGCTTTATGTAAAATTCAACAGGTTTATATATTGTTTTCTGGTGTTTTTCTGCAGTCCTCAGTTACACTCGTGCTTCCTGCTAGGTACGTCCCACTGTTGGGCTCCGTGCTTCTCCTCAGCGCTAAGCTATTCCAATTGGCTGACGTAAGAATGCAGCCTAATACGTCTTTCCGTTTTTCCATAGGAATCTCCGAGTTACTGTTCTGTGTAAATAGATTTTTTCGCATTGAGAATATGCTGCACTAAATTATATTACAAAAAACTTAATGCAACAGTGACAACAATACCACTGATTTGGATTTGTTTAATTGGTTTTATAAATTTAATTTTTTTTGCAAAATAATTTATAATTATTAAAAAGTTTAGTGCTTATGTTTAGTTACCCCGGCAGTATTATTAAATGTTTTCAAAGCAGGTAGTAGAAACTGCCGGTTTGTTTACTGTTTAAGTTTCCTTACTTGAGTTCCCTTATGTTATCCCCCCAGTCGACGGCAATAGCAACACGGGGACCTACCGTGTAATGTCCAATCCGAACTTCTAGAGAAAGATTTCGGCATTTAGACCCCACCGTTTGCCAACTGGACTGAGATATTGTTTGTGGTGGGTTGCCGCACAGATTTTTTTTACGCTTAGTTGTAACACTGGGGAATCGAACCTAAGCTATAATCGACGTATAGACCAGAACGCGAGAGCTCTGTCAACTGAGTTACCACCACACGCGGCAGAATCTAGTGCAAAAGTATCCGTTAATTAACCTAGTGGTAAATTGGTCTTGTGTTAAGTTGGCTAACGACTAACTTTATACAAACTTTTAAACCTCGTTAAAAAAGAGGAAATTCATATAAGGCAACTTAAAATATTGCTTAATTTTAGAAAAGGAAGTGATTTTCGATGAATAATTGACTACTAACGTAGTTTCTTAACGTAATATTCGTGACTTACGTTGGGATAGTCGATATTTTTTGGAAATGGTACGTGTATAACCACTGTTTTGATGGTGGAAAGTACTTCCGAAGGAAATAAACGTCTGTTAAGCAAGTTTTAAGATAACCTTTATAAATAGAATTTGGGGAATCTTCACTGATTGATGATGGAAGGTGGCTTTTAAGGCGCTAAATATCCATAAGAGTGTCTATAGTATGGATTTCCTGAATAGAATACGAAAAATGACAAAATATTGTTTTCATTGGTTAAGTAGTGGAAACTGATGTGGTGGTAGAATAAGATGTAAAATAGACTGCAAAACAATATTATAGCCACAAAAGTAGAGAAATAGACTTCAATGGCTTCCAAATTTCCTAAATTAAGCAGGATAGGTAAATGAAACAATGGCTTCAAAGGTTGTTGGTAGATTTCTAAGAGAAAGCTATATTCAGTTGGCTGTATAAGCACAAAATAGGCGTTTTGGTTGAAATCTGATTGGATATTTAAAATGTACAGTAATGTTCGTTTCATGAAATACCATTAAAATCAAAATTTCAATATACATACTTTAAAACTCCGAGGAAGTTTTTAGAGATTTCATACATTTGCAAAAACGTTTTCCAACTCCTTCTTGAATTCCTGCCTTTTTATGATCCATACGACATGTTGTTTTCACAAGCACCTGCTTAAAATACAGTAATTCTGAAGAAATCATTCTGACTTAATGATTGCAATGAACGTTAAGAAACGAACCCGTAAGCGAGTATGCGAAAGAAAAATCGACTCAAGGTGCTTCCTAATATAAAACCAATGCAAATAATTTTGTGGAAACAAACCTATTGAATTCACAAATTTGCATAATACAAAACTCTGTGAGAAAATCGAATCTGTCGTCGAAACGTATCAGCAATCGCCGATCTTAATTTTAATTTCGCATTCATTTTTACGCCGTAATATGCGAGCCCTTTAATTTTCCCATGGATGTTATGCATGGGCTTATTAAAATCGTTACAAATTGCCATTGTATTTCCCGATAAGTTATGCGCGTATGCAAATAAAACCAGATCTAGGTATATCCTTCGTTATAATCTACCTTTTTAATAAGATACCAATACGCGGTATGTTAATTATGACACCAGAAATAAGAACCAATAATATACATAGTTAATTTCTCGTACACGAACCGGTGCTCAAGTGCGTCCTAAAAAGCTGCCCCTACGGCCGTTTCCAGCTCCTTCTAGAAGCCGCACGCGAAAGGGTTAAAAAAGGAAGCGAGATGCTCGCAAAGGGATTATCGGAGTTAATGGTGAGAACAGCTGTTAGAAACTCCCGCCAATATTTTACCCCCGGAATTTCTTATCCTGTATTCCTTCACCAGCTGGTATCTTCGAGGGCTGCGACGTTAAATGTATAGCAGTAATTAAAATATATCGATAGGTAAGACTAGGGTGCATTCTTAATTATTTTAATATGCATACGAGCCTTTCTCGACAATATTTTGTTTCGGGGTTAGTCTAACTGACTTTTAGCCTTACCAATCTAGAGTAGAAATAAACAGTCAAAAGTTGAATAATGAATATGCATAGTGAGTAGAAGTTGAGGAAGAATTGTTAAATGTGCTAACCTTCCTCTTCTTCTTTCGTAATGATTCACAAATTTAATATAAATATTATTTTATCAAAAATAGACGTTATTCTACAAAATCAGTGCCGTCATAAGGGCGTTTAGGATTGACAATTAAAACATTATTGTAATTAATATAATATTTGGATACACAATCAATGCAGGCCATAAAAGGCATTTACGAAGTAACTGTTTGGATTGGCGTTGTTTGCTGTATTGTATTTCCTGCTGAAGGAATTTGATGTCTGCGTAAATAAACTTCTGTTTTCCGCTTATCGCTATACAGGGACATATCAGGATCTGCAGCGTTTTGGATTGCTTTAAAATAAGTATTAGAGGCGTCCATTCAGCGATCTTCTTCTTCTTAGAGTACTTTACCTCTTACGAGACGTAGCAATCTCCTAGCCTATGCCTGTGTTGCGCGTTTAAAGAGCCATAGACATAGAGGACCTACAGCTTAACGTGGCCTTCGAATCACGGGAAATGTAAACACTTCTACTCCAGAGAAGATTTATTAGGCAGAATACCTCGCTGTTTGCCATTGCCTTGCGAGAGAGAACGGATGTTAAAAATCTGATGTTCCGGTACTGGGAATTGAACCCAGGACCTTCAGCGTAGAAGTCTAACGCGCTGACCTCTAACCAACGACCGCCTCTGCAGCGTCTGTATAGAAAATTAAAAATTGGCAGAAAACTTAACACGAGCTATCTTTAACGAGATCTCGGATATAACAAGCGTTTACGAAGTAAATGTGTTGATTTTCGTTGTTCACTGTATTGTATTTCCTGCTGAAAAAACTTATGTGTGTGTAAATTAACTGTTAGCTTTCGCTTTTCGCTATACAAGACCCATCAGGATCTGCAGGATTTGTACATAAAATATTATAAATTGGTCGAAAGGCTTGAATTAGAAACAAATTAGTTATTGTTTAATTATTTAATATAGTGCAACTTCCTTAAGACGAGCTCTCTTTAACGAGATCTCGGATATAACAAGCTTTTAGATGTTAACGTTTGGATTTGCATTATTTAATGAATTGTATTTTCCGTTAAAGGAACTTGATGTGTATTTAATTTAAAAATAAACTGTTGGCTTTCGCTTTTCGTTATATAAGGACACATCAGGATTTGCAGCGTCTGTATGTGAAATATTAAAAATAGGTGGAAAAGCTTGAATTAGAAACAAATAAGTTTTTATTTTATTAGTTAATAGAGTGCAACTTGCTTAAGACTAGCTCTCTTCAACTGCATATTGGATATAACAAGTAAATGTTTTAATTTTCGTTGTTTACTGTATTGTATTTCCTGATGAAGGACTTTGATGTATGTGTAAATTAAAAATAAACGGTTGTCTTTCGCTTATTGCTATATAAGGACACATCAGGATCTGCAGTGTTTATATATAAATTATTAAAAATTGGTAGAAAAGTTTGATTTAGAAACAAATCAGTTATTGTTTTATTATTTAATATAGTGTAATTTCCTTAACACGAGCTCTCTTTAACGAGGATATACCAAGCTTTTACGAAGTTAACGTTTGGATTTGCATTGTTTAATGTTTTGTATTTCCCGCTAAAGGATCTTCGACTGTGAGTTTTTCACCTAGAAAACAATAAAATATGAGATTTCAGTATTATGTTCGACAACTATCAACTAACATGTAAAGTTGGAGGAAAATGGACCTTTCAATTGTATGTTTTTTTGTGAATAATATTTTGATATAGGTGTGAAGAACATTTTAATATGATATTGATAGTCATTAAATGTAATATTATTAATTTAAAGTGTTTTTTGTTTAAAATAAATATGAACTTTGTTTTAAAAAATAATTGATAGGCCTTGTGAGGTATCAAAACATTCCCTTTTAAGCAAAAGGAGTATGGCTGTGATTTTAGTTTCGATGTGGAAGATGTTTTCAAGAACTTATTTGAATATGTATCATTTTCTTGATTTGTGTTAATTTAGTTCTGCTTTCCCATTGATTGAAGAAGTCATATGTTTTCTGTAAAATGTACTAGTTTTTGTTTCTATTATGATGTTTCCATGGTTACTCGTTGAAAAAAGTGAAGACTGATGGGGAAACAACAGAAGGTTGCCATGTAAAATTCAACGTGACCAGGCGTTCGTCTGGCGAGCAGATTAAAACTGTAAATTTGTGTGTTCATTGTATCCTGTTTGAATAAAAATGTGGTATTAAGTGTTACGGATCGAATCAGCGTTAATTGATATTTATCTGTGTGAAAATTGGATACATTTAGGTAAATTAGCCGAAAACCGATGGTGTGGCATCCCTAGATTTCTTGTGTTTTTGCTACATGTTTTGTTTCGTGTTACGTTTGATGTTCGAGGCATCAAGAAATTTCAAGGTTAGGAATCTTCTACAAGTTGAACACAGATTAATGCCTTTTAATTATTTGGGAGATATTCGCATCACAGTATGGACCTGCAACTCGAATAGCAGTCGAATTTCATTTAAAATAAAATAAAAGAAATAAGTAACATTGAATCAATAACAATTTTAAAAGTGAAGCAAGTGTGAGGTTAGCAGCTTAAAAGAAAATATAATGGTGCGACGTATTTACGAGTTCATTGGTGTATTTGAACATCTGAAGTAATAAGCAGTAAATAATATTTGGGTCACTTACCTTGTGAAACGATTTTATGAATGCGAAGATACTCAGTCCAAAGTTTTTCTGTGAGGAACTTAGAAAAGCAACAAGTGATGGACATTCGTTCTGAAGTTACCATCGTAATACCTGCTAGTGAATTTCCCAACACCAGACGAAAATAAGCAAGTGCTTCTATGCGAAATTGGTAAAAACGTTTATTTATTTTTTATTTAATACATTGAAACTCTCTTAAGACTAACTAGGGTTCAACGAGATACCGGATATAACAAGCTTATACAAAGTGAATATTTGGATTTGCATGGTTTACTGTATTTTATTTTCCGCTTACAGCCATCGCTCGGTTCGAAACAACGTAGAAGTTTTAACACATTTCTAGTTTGTGTGATACAGACAATATTTACTTCCAGACATAATTAATCGGAAAACACCTGTTAAAGATTGTAATTGAAATAAGGAATATATTTTAGTAATTTCGCTGGGTTGAATGTTTTACTTTGAGGCGGTAGTTATCGAACGACTGAAGGTATTACTGCGGCACTTTAGATAATCCTTGATTAATGACTTTTTAAAACTGTTTCTCACTAATTCAAGCGTTTCTCGAATATTCTACTCTAAGTAATGTTAACTAATCTCAAAATGTTTGTATTATTTTTGAAAACGCGGCAGTTTCTGAACTTCAGATATTCTACTTTACGAAATATTCGGTATAGGAATTTTCGAAAATTTGAATTCAAGAAGTACATTTAGCTATTTCGATGCCCCAAGGAGTGTTTAAAATTTTAAACAGCATTCATGTTTTAGTAGTTATGGGGAAAAACAGTTTTAATCCATTAGAATACGTTACGTTTAGGAAAAATCAAAATAATTGTTTAAGCAATTAATTTTCTGTCTGTACTTTATTTACGTATTTAAGGAGGGTTTAAACTTTTAAACTTTTATAACTCGTTGGTAGACATTTACCAATACCACTACTAAATTGCTAAACAAGTATTTTCTTCCATACTGAAAAGTTTAAATTGAGTTCCCAAAACATGTTGTTTGCTCGGAAAATGTGACCCCTTATTTCAGTTATGTGTACTGAAATTGTCAGCGCGTTGCACACATATTTCAATGACATTAAGGAAAATATGGCATTTTTAAATGTCGTCTGCTCATATTTATTTCTAGATTAACAACCGTTCGCCAATACTCCGAAATGCAATTTCAGTGCATTTTATCAACGTTGCGTTTTAAAAGAATTTCGGAATTCATGGAACAAAGGCCAGCCCGCGTTATTTTTGTACGAGAAATGCCTAATGATTAACGCTGGCGTAATAAATGGACGGATCTGCATTATGATCAGCGTTAATGGCCAACAGTTGTCCAATTCTTAACATTTGGTGATTCCGTGTTCAGATAACCTAACGGACAGATGTATAGATTAATAATTTTGTTTTTTATGCACTGTTATTTTAAATATACACATCGTTTGGGGTTTTTCAAATAGGTTTGAATTTTCAAGGTTGTAAAATCATTATTTCTGTCTGATATACAGAGATCGGAGTTGTATGTACTTGGATATGCATTTCTTATGTTGTGAGAATTTACTCAAATTTAACTGCAGTGGAAACATGCAAAATGAAGAAACATGTACTTCTTCAGGGTAGAAATTGAAAACGTTTACAAACCTATTTTTGTTGATTTATTTTATAGAAAGTTATAATATACAGTAAACTTCTCTTAATCATGTAAACGGAAAGATTTGAATATAAAATTTCCTACTTGTTTGTATACGGTTGACAACCTTATATAAAAACCTTGGAAAGTATATTCTCAATAGTAGAATTTCATAGAAATTATATTGATTAAATATCTCGAATGGTTTCTATCTTACACATTCTACCACAAATTTCATTTTAGCTAAATTTTATAACTATTATATTACTGTGTTGTACATTATTTATTTCAATAAACATGAGATAAAAAATAGAAAAGTTGGAGCAAAATATTAAACAAGTACGGTTAAACCTAAACATTGGGCGCCTATTAAAATACAAAACTTTAATCAATATCTATCTGAGAATCTGATAATAAATAAATCAATCAACACATTGTTTAACCATCACATAAATCAAATAAACTTTGCACCAACCTGTACGAGATGATCTCAGGGTCACTGTTATAATTGGAGCAAACTGTGTAGTCTCGAGCGCTAGGGAACAAGGTAAACACACAAAGACACAGGAAATAAATAAAAAGAAATATTTGAACAATCAGAAAGTATTCCGCAAAATTAAGATAGGAATTATAAGTGCTTTCGTAAATAACCAAAACTAATTTACAGATGTCAAATAACTTTAGATAAATAATTAGCACCTTTTTTTATTAACATTATAAAATCGTATACTAACTAAAACCAACCTTCTACAATCTCGCCTTGATGAAAGCACTTGACCTTGGTTCAAATTTCGGAAATTAGTTCCTTCGTGCAAGCGGACTCCAGAATGGCTGCAAACTCGTCGTTCGTAAACAATTTTGGATGTATATTTTGCAGTAAAATGATCTTTAAGTAATCCAAATCTTGTCAAACAGGTAAGTAGATTAATTTTGTATTAATTTCTTTTTTGCAAATATCCAATTAATCACTTTTAATAAGGTACATTGGTAAAAATAAATTATAGCCTCCAAATTAGACCTGAGGTAAATTTTCGTATGTGGCATCAACTCGAAGGTGATAAAATTTTATGTCTGTTTGACATTGTTTCAATTTTGCTAACAAACAAGCTAATCAACAAATTGACAATCGAAGACAATACACGTTCGACAAACATTCGCCGATCGCAGGTGACGCTATCTCCAAATATGCGACGAAATTCTTATCTTCTCGGAATTTACCAAAATCTAGGCCGTAAGTTAATGAAGCTCCTTCGAATATGTATACAAACATTAAGAACTTTGTTTCATTTTCAATACCCAAACTTATATTAATTTACAAATTTTAAGGGAGCTACATTGTAGCGTGCTTACAGGTTGATGGAAATCTTGCAACTATCAACTTTTTTACAAACAAAATTGCTCTTTTTCTCCCGTTGTCAAGGCAACAGCGTGGGAATATGAAAAAATGATTGCGAACGACACAAAATCAGTCAATCAGGGCTCAGCATAAATTGTACCAAAATTTAACAAATATTTATAAATTACAATATCTTTCTTATAAATACATTTTCTTCAAATTCAAAAATACCACTGTGTTGCACATTAAAAAATGAACATTTTGATACCTCATTTGGTATATTTTCAATAATGCACTTAGAAATTCACAAATATTTTTACCATAATTGTTAAATAAACTCTTAAAATTACATTAAATGTTGATAAAAACCAACTCATAGCACATTAGCACATTACTATAAACATATTTTTCACAAAAGAAAAGTTAAAGTTCACCGAAATTACGTATTATAATGTAACTGTCAAATTGATTACAATTTTACTTATATTTTATTAATTACAGCTCGAGAATGCACAAATAAGACTGGAAAGTTTCCTCCACACCTTTATGAACATGACTGTGAACAAATACAACCCACACGAAGACCTAGAATTCAAGTTACACAGCTTTACGATGCCAACTCATTATCGGAAACTACTGAACCCTTACGTATTTGTTATTAGTTTTACACATGATAACTTAATATAGCTTTACTACATTTCGAAATAAGTTAAGTTATCTTCATTAGAGCCTGTTGTAGCACAGCAACATATTTAGTGTGGTGGTAACTCAGTTAGCAGAGCGCTTTCTGGGCAAAACTCCGGTTGTGCTTTGGGCTCAACTCCCCAGCATTACATACAAAATACCATACAAAATTTCGGCTTTGACAACTGTGGGCTCTCAATGCCATAAACCTTCTCTGAAATTTGTGTACCGTTCTGATTCGAAGTTAAACTATAGGTCCCCCGTATTTATATCTTAGCGCTGAGGAGAAACACGTGGCAGAGACGAGATCAGTACCCAGCAGTGGGACAAAAAGGCTGTCAATGTCACTGAATTCTTTTTCTTTATGTTTTACTAACTGCTTAAGGTTGTATACAACGGACGGAAATTATAGAGAATATTTGTGGCAGCAAGATCCCACTGTTGCCTACCGGATTGGGGATTGGGTGTGTGGGGGGTTGCAGCACAAGATTGATATACGCTGCCATGGTAATGCTGGGGAATCGAACACAAGCCATAATCGACGTTTTTCCTAGGAAACTATCGCTCTGCCAGCTTAGCCAACACCACCCTATGGTTCTGTAACAGTAGTATGTACTGGGAAGCAATGGTTATATTATTTTGCTAAAGAAATGCGAACAATAGTTGTTTTTCAGTAATAGGCCATTTTAAGGTTAATAGATCCCCCTTTTTTTTATTAGCCCTCATCCCTTCGGATTATAATATTTCAAAATGTGGATCATCTCAGGCAAAATAAATCTGTAGATATGCTAGGTTGATAGCAGTGCTGCCGTTAGATCTATCATTGATCAATTGGTTCTCATAGAAAAAAAAACTGAAGGACAGTATATTTATGGAAACGTATTCAGAGGTAAAAATATCCAGAGAAAAATATTCGAAGGAGGAAGTATCCATCGAAAAATGACTAATAACTAACCATACAAAAATACTTAGAGGAAAAAATATCTAGACAATAATATACAAAAGAGAGGTATTCACCGAAAAACTCGAATAATCAGTAGAAAATATTTAGGGGAAAATTCGCAGAGGAAAAAATATGTTTGTATTTATTCTTTGTAAGAAACATTTACCTTATATTAGTTGACCGCAACTTTGGTGCAATGCACTTCTGTCCGGAATTTTAAAATTAGCAACTTTGGCCCGTCCGGTCCTGTAACACGTGATGAGTCCCACGATTCAAATTAGTAACAAGTTGTCCAGGGTTTTGTTTAAGGAAATTAGTGCAGTTAATTGTTGTTAGTTGCATCCAAATCTCGCCCATGTGGAAGTAAATTAAGCTCCCAATACTTCTTTCCAATCCGGTACACCATTAATTGTTCATAAAACTTGTATGAGTAATATTAACGTTTTAACCTCCAAATTGTTTCAAGGTAAAATTACTTATTTGAGTGCCTTCTCGTAATTAATTTCTTTTATTCTATTGTTTCGAAGCACTTCCTATATTTATTTATTTATATTTAATTATTTTTATTATTTCGTGTAGATTCCAAATTATGCACAAGTGATATTGACGTTTGTGTCAAACTTGCCAAATCAAATTTGAAAATCAGCTCAAACAAAAGATGAGTGATTGAAAAAATTATGATCGAATGATGTCACTTTCGATTTTTCCATAACATTGGAATTTCCTTGAACGTGGAAGAAAACACTTTAAATACGTAGATAAACATTAACACATTTATTTTAACTGGTAAACACTAACTTTTAATCACAAAATACAAATTTATCGGAGCTGCAAATTTAGCATCCTTTCATTTTGGTGGTCTAGTACAACTTCTTTGTTTTACAAGACAATATGCATCGTTCTATCGCGAGCTACCTAGTAATCCACTACATACAAATGATTTTTTTGTGTTCCCAAGGGCCTCCTCCAATCAGGATTAAGCATTAAAACTGACCAAATTAATTATAAATATCTAAAAAGTACAATAACTTATTAATCACTAAAATTCCACCAAAAAGGAAATATCCAGTGTATTCCTTACAATTTTATAAAAATGTAAATGAATAACTAATATATAGACGACATATTTCTGATAAAGCATTTGAAAATTGACAAATAAATTCACATTAATTTATTAAAAACAACTTCAATTTTAATCAAAATTAACACAAAGCTTCATCACACACAAAAGGACATTATTACAAACACATTTTTCTCAAAAGAAAAGTACTAAGTTCACAAATTTAAAATTTAGTATAAATCTGTCAAAAATTATTATATTTGTTAAATGACAGCTGAAGGATGCACAAATAAGGCTGAAAAGTATTCTCTATGCCTTTCTGAAGATGTCAATATACAACCGACTCAACCAGTTTTACCATCTAGGAACCAAGTTGTACAGCTTTGTGAAACTAAAATCAAGATTGGAAACATTAATTTACTTCGTATTTGATTTATATGTGGTTAAACAACCCATTTTCTTATAGAGTAGCTTAATATAGCTTTATTAGATTTTGCAATAGATTAAGATATCTTAATAGGATCATGTTGTAACACAGCAATATATACAAAGTGATTTTTTAAAAAGTCAATTGCAGCAAGCCTAGGAAAAAAGCTATTCCGTCTGCAGTCAGCTGTAATGAGCTTTGAATGACATTTACCTGTATGTCAAACTGTGTGACAGTTCAGGTAGTTAAA